>CM042241.1:11479023-11679023 GCA_023566225.1 Romanogobio albipinnatus
ATTATGGCCATCCCAACAATATTCAGAGGACAGACAGGACCAAGTGTATCATCACCCATGGCTGTACGTATAACGTTATTATTTTTAGTTAGCTTGAACGACCAGATTGAAAAATAACTGCTGTTGTCTTTAGCTACCTGTGAAATGCAATCACTGAGTGTGGGGGTTTGCGCGGCCATTTGCAGAGGTGTAAAATGTACTCAAAAATGTGACTCAAGTGAAAGTACAAGTACTGAATTAAATTTTTACTCAATTAAAAGTAAAAGTATCTGGCCAGAATCATACTTGAGTGAAAGTAAAAAAGTACCACATTAAAATTGTACTTGAGTATTAAAAAAAGTAAAAGTAGCGTAAAAGTAGCAGCAAGAATGAAAACTAGTGATTCTTCTTTAAGCTTTTAATCTCTAAAAACATGAAGTGAATGAACCACATACAAGGTTTTATCCTGCTTTAGAAATGTTTGAATTGAATGGTATTTAATTACTACCTAATGCCAGTATGCAACATGCTACTCAAAGTTGTAAAACCCCGAATTTAACTTAAAGGGATAGTTCACCCAAAAATGGAAATTTGATGTTTATCTGCTTATCTCCAGGGCATCCAAGATGTAGGTGTCTTTGTTTCTTCAATAGAACACAAATGCAGATTTGCAGATCACCCTTATTGCTCAAGACGTGTTTCCCACTGATGCTAAGCAGTGCTGAGCATGGTCAGTACCCGGATGGGAGACCTCCTGGGAAAACCAGGTGTCTGCTGGTAGATGTGTTAGAGAGGCCAGCAGGGGGTGCTCACCCTGTGGTCTGTATGGGTCCTAACGCCCCAGTAGTGGACACTATACTGTCAAAGAGCACCGTCCTTCAGATGAGATGTTAAACCGAGGTTCTGACTCTCTGTGTTCTTAAAAAAAGTTCTAGGATGTCCTTCGGAAAAAGAGTAGGGGTGTAACCCCGGCATCCTGGCCAAATTGGCCTCTGTCCATTATGGCCTCCTATTCATCCCCATATACCAATTGGCTTCATCACTCCATCTCCTCTCCACCAATCAGCTGGTGTGTGGTGGGCGTTCTGGCGAAATATGGCTGCTGTCGCATCATCCAGGTGGTGCATCATCCATAATGGACATTGGTGGTGGTTGAGGAGATTCCCCCCTTCTATATGTAAAGCGCTTTGAGTACCCAAAAAAGCGCTATATAAATGTAACAAATTATTACTATTATTATTATGTACATTGACCACACTTACCGGAAGTGATGGCGCACTGAACGGGTGTTGGACATAGATTGTTTTTGAGGTAAAAATATTATATAAATACTGTTGGGTTTCTCTAACAAACCGATTGTTTCATGTCTCAGGACATCAATGTGTTGTCACGAGCTGCTGAGTTTAATATGGATTTGCCTGTGCAGTTTTTTTTTTACTCTCATAGATGATGCTAGTAGACATGAACCATTCACATGCATTATACAACTGATAGACTGCAACGGTTGGAGTTAAAAACCTTAATTTGTGTTCCACTGAAGAAACAAAGACACCTACATGTGTAAGCAGATAAACATCACATTTTCATTTTTGGGTGAACTATCCCTTTAAGCAGAAGCTGATTTTCAAAATTGTGAGTGTCAAGCGTCTTTTGGGGCTGAAAAGCTATCTTGCAGTGCTGAAAAGTCTCTACTCAATAGCACCTTGACCTGGGCTGCGTTTCCCAAAACCATCGTAAGCTTAAGTTGATCGTAGAACAATTGCCACCAATGGTCTCTATGATCAACTTAGGCTTACGATTGTTTTTGGAAACGCAGCCAAGGTCAAGGTGCTGCATTGTGGTAATTGATGCGACATGACGTCACTTCCAAAGGATCAAATAACACGTCTGACCAATTTCATGGAATGTGAAAATGAATCTCATTGGCAGAATAAATACATTTAAATTAACCTGGGCATCAGCGCAATTCAATTGGTTTGGTAATAGCAAGGGAAAATAGAATGAAGTGATCTCCAAAAAAGAAGTACTTTTTGACCATAAATAAAATTGTAAGGAGTAAAAAGTACTTTTTTTCTTAAAAAAATTAATTAAGTAAAAGTCAAAGTATTGATTTTTAATTGTACTCAAGTAAAGTAAAAATCTCCAAAAATAATACTTAAGTACAGTAATCAAGTAAAATTTCTCAAGTACTTTACACCTACAGTATACACTCACCTAAATAATTATTAAGAACACCATACTAATACTGTGTTTGACCCCCTTTCGCCTTCAGAACTGCCTTAATTCTACGTAGTATTGATTCAACAAGGTGCTGAAAGCATTCTTTAGAAATGTTGGCCCATATTGATAGGATAGCATCTTGCAGTTGATGGAGATTTGTGGGATGCACATCCAGGGCACGAAGATCCCGTTCCACCACATCCCAAAGATGCTCTATTGGGTTGAGATCTGGTGACCGTGGGGGCCATTTTAGTACAGTGAACTCATTGTCATGTTCAAGAAACCAATTTGAAATGATTCGAGCCTTGTGACATGGTGCATTATCCTGCTGGAAGTAGCCATCAGAGGATGGTACATGGTGGTCATAAAGGGATGGACATGGTCAGAAACAATGCTCAGGTAGGCCGTGGCATTTAAACGATGCCCAATTGGCACTAAGGGGCCTAAAGTGTGCCAAGAAAACATCCCCCACACCATTACACCACCACCCCCAGCCTGCACAGTGGTAACAAGGCATGATGGATCCATGTTCTCATTCTGTTTACGCCAAATTCTGACTCTACCATCTGAATGTCTCAACAGAAATCGAGACTCATCAGACCAGGCAACATTTTTCCAGTCTTCAACTGTCCAATTTTGGTGAGCTTGTGCAAATTGTAGCCTCTTTTTCCTATTTGTAGTGGAGATGAGTGGTACCCGGTGGGGTCTTCTGCTGTTGTAGCCCATCCGCCTCAAGGTTGTGCGTGTTGTGGCTTCACAAATGCTTTGCTGCATACCTCGTTTGTAACGAGTGGTTATTTCAGTCAAAGTTGCTCTTCTATCAGCTTGAATCAGTCGGCCCATTCTCCTCTGACCTCTAGCATCAACAAGGCATTTTCACCCACAGGACTGCCGCATACTGGATGTTTTTCCCTTTTCACACCATTCTTTGTAAACCCTAGAAATGGTTGTGCATGAATATTCCAGTAACTGAGCAGATAGTGAAATACTCAGACCGGCCCGTCTGGCACCAACAACCATGCCACGCTCAAAATTGCTTAAATCAACTTTCTTTCCCATTCTGACATTCAGTTTGGAGTTCAGGAGATTGTCTTGACCAGGACCACACCCCTAAATGCATTGAAGCAACTGCCATGTGATTGATTGATTGATTAGATAATTGCATTAATGAGAAATTGAACAGGTGTTCCTAATAATCCTTTAGGTTAGTGTATAATGTTAGTAGTTTTGTTTTAGAGTTCTGGTGAGGTATAGTTTGATTAAAATAAACTTGTGGAATTGTCTGTATTGTTTATCTACAGGTTCTATGGTACAAAATACTAGTGATGTTACGTACAGTGCCGAGGCTTCAGAGCGTGTGCAGGGTTTTTTCCTGCATTGAAAATTATTTGTCGGCCGCAAAAAAAAAAAATGTTTGTCCTGCCGAAGCCTTATTTGATGAGTTATTGTGATTTATGAGTGATGTAGATGACTGCCTCGCTTGTGATAGGGTGCAGAGAGTGACTGAGAGAACTCGCAGTCTTCAAAATAAGCACTTTTCTCATATTTCACATATTACGTTAATCAAAATCAAAAGGTCAAAAGACCGAATCCATGTTGCACGTGGCGCATTGGGACAATTTTTTCCGCTGGATGTGATTTGCACTCACAAAACGTTGACTCTTTTCTCTCGAATCTGCTCTCCTCCTCCCTTCTGCCCCAGTCTGTTGCCTTTCACATTCCAAAAGCTCATCTTCAGTGTATTCCGGTTCAAATAGATACGGTTCAAGATCTGCACCAAAGTAAATATCTTCTGAATCGTCTCTCACAAATGTCTCCATGGTTACAAGGCACGCTCTCTGTGCAAGCAGGTTGTCACATTGGTTATGTTGACAGAAGTTAGCCTATTTTCAGGTACTGAGTAATATCATTGCGCCGCTGCACTCATGGTACGGCTCAAAGTTCCTTGATCATTACGCAGAAATGAGAGTATAGTTCCCAGCCATATCGGTCTAGAAAATCGCAACTTTTAATTTTCTGTTGGTCTTAGTACACGATGTAACTACATAAGAGTCAAGTTTTAAATAGGAAAAATATTGAAAGTCTTTGTTCATTTTTGAGCGTGATGCTAATGGTCTAATCCGATTCAATGATCTATGCTAAGATATGCTAAAAGTGCTACCGCCAGATAAAGAGATCAGCTAAATGGATTCAAAATGGTAAAACTCAACTGTTTAACTCTAGGGGAGTTGGAAAATTAGCCTATTTTCAAAAAAAGTGGAGTGTTCCTTTAATTTGGATATTGTGTCATCAATTTTTCTATTCTGCAATTGTGCAATTTAAACACAAATTTGCCATGGAGGAATACTGATAAAAATAAGTATGTAAATTAAAATTCTAAAGAATCAGTTTCATCTGGGCGCTAGAGCCACTGCCCCACTGCCCTCATCAGCTGAGGTGCCTCTCTCGCAGTCTATGGTTGCTACCCATCCCCGCTAAAAGTGTTCTGTTTTCCCTCCGCTAAAGACCCACCGATTGCGCGAAGCTCCCGTGTTTTCCCGCTCGTTAACCCAGCGTCACTCAGAGTCTGTGCGCGGAAATCTATTATTTTGCTCCTGATCTTCTAATACTTGTACAAAATACACGTTCTTGAAAGAGAATTATAAATCTTGTCTAATCAAGTTTTTGTACCCGATCTGATCTAATATAAATAACAACAACTTTGCTGTTAATGGCACACTTTGTAGAATATATAGGCCACTTGCGGCCTTCTGTGCCAAGTATGGCTGGGTCATCTTACCCCAAGAGTCTAATTTGATATTTTTACTTCAAAATAAAAGCTATAACATTTACTCCACAAAGCCATTTGTGTCCACAAATCCCTCATTAACAAATTAGAGTTTGAAAAACTCAAATAAAAACTTTGATATTCAACATAATACAATGTCATAAATCACTATTTTCAAAATTAGATCAAAACTGTTTTGACTGACTAGTAAGAGTAAGATGGATCATTTGTATGGACAAGCACCCAATCCTCGCCCCCAGTGCCACCCCACCCCAGTGCCCCAAAATGTCTGTGCATGGCCCTGAGTTTCATGCTCAAGTGAATGGTAGATGGATGTAACTCCAACACAGCACTGTGTTCAGTGTAGTTCAGCCAACAACCTTTTTTTTTTTTCATCTATATAGCATGTGCACACAGAAGCAGCTGCCATAAATCATGTAGAAATGCAGTATGGCCTGGCTTGCTGCGTGTTGTTGATTTTATGTCAATATTGTGTGGAAGTGCACAGGTCAAAACAATGCCAGCGGTTCAGACATGAGCATCTCCAACTCCCTTTGGCCTAATAGTCTAGACGCTGCTGTCTTCCCCATCATACGTTTTGACACTAAGCCCACAAATTTGGGAAGAATTGTTGTGTTGTTCACTTCTGTGTAGCCAGACCAAAGAAATATGTTCATTGTTTGGAAAGGAGAGGATGTTATAGGAACACTTAGTTTGAAAGGGAGCCAAACCCAGTGCTGTGTAAATAAAAGTTGCCTTATTTTCTCTTTACTTAACTTCAGAGCCTCAATGTCCCTTGTTCTGTTTATTAGCCACATTTTTAAACATTAGCTGTATTTAAAAAAAGATTTTTGAAATGGAAAGAGGTATTATGGTCGGTTGAGTCATAGTTCTCCTTGTGTTCATGTTTGTGTTTGAACAAGGATACATCATATGTGCAACATACTTTCCCAATGTCAAGCAGCCACGTTGCGGAAGTCATTCTAAATAATGGCTTACGTTCTGAATGACATTGAAAGACATTTTAAAGAACGAGATGGATTCTGTGATCTAAACACTGGTTGTACTTAAAGTATACTTACCTAAGAAAGTACTGGGTAATATAACTATATGGTTTAAGGTTCAGGGCTAGTACCTAGATGTTACCCAGGTATTGCGGTTACTATAATAAGTACATAGTATGCACATGGGAAACAGGACTGTAAAATAAAGTGTTACCAAAATTCCCACATAATTAAGACTCATAATGGCCTTGTAAAAGTGATTGTGTTTCTTTCATGGAACACAGAATTATACATTGGGAATAATATTCATGTTGCTCTTTTTTGAATGAAAATTAATGTGAGATTGAAAATAATCAAAGATATTTGAAATTGAACAAGGACATTTGCGTTACTGTTTTCAACACCCATCTTTCTTACCAGAAGACCATTTGGAATGCCTAAAGACAAAGAGATGTTGAAGGCCTGTAGACCAACATGTGTCACACCTTTAGTACAGTGGGGGAAGTTGAAATTAGCTGATTGGTCAGTGTGAATGTCTCACATTTGGGTTTAGTCACATGGTAAAGGAAGAGATAAAAGGATAATGCAACTGTTGCTCTGGCTCTTGATTCTCTGGCTCTCTCTTCTTGGGGCCTGCTCTTTGGCTCTTTCTTCCTTCTTTGCTCTGGCTCTTTCTCTCTTCTCTCTTCTAAAGCCTGTAACCAAATTCTGTCATTAAATCCTTTCTATTACAAATTATGTGCAAATTATGTTTTGATTCGATATTGACTTTGAAGTGCTACCTATTGCAATACAATATACACTCACCTAATGGATTATTAGGAACACCTGTTCAATTTCTCATGAATGCAATTATCTAATCAACCAATCACATGGCAGTTGCTTCAATGCATTTAGAGGTGTGGTCCTGGTCAAGACAATCTCCTGAACTCCAAACTGAATGTCAGAATGGGAAAGAAAGGTGATTTAAGCAATTTTGGTTGTTGGTGTCAGACGGGCCGGTCTGAGTATTTCACAATCTGCTCAGTTACTGGGATTTTCACGCACTACCATTTCTAGGGTTTACTAAGAATGGTGTGAAAAGGGAAAAACATCCAGTATGCGGCAGTCCTGTGGGCGAAAATACCTTGCTAGAGGTCAGAGGAGAATGGGCCGACTGATTCAAGCTGATAGAAGAGCAACTTTGACTGAAATAACCCCTTGTTACAACCGAGGTATGCAGCAAAGCATTTGTGAAGCCACAACACGCACAACCTTGAGGCAGATGGGCTACAACAGCAGAAGACCCCACCGGGTACCACTCATCTCCACTACAAATAGGAAAAAGAGGCTACAATTTGCACAAGCTCACCAAAATTGGACAGTTGAAGACTGGAAAAATGTTGCCTGGTCTGATGAGTCTCGATTTCTGTTGAGACATTCAGATGGTAGAGTCAGAATTTGGCGTAAACAGAATGAGAACATGGATCCATCATGCCTTGTTACCACTGTGCAGGCTGCTGGTGGTGGTGTAATGGTGTGGGGGATGTTTTCTTGGCACACTTTAGGCCCCTTAGTGCCAATTTGGCATTGTATAAATGCCACTGCCTACCTGAGCATTGTTTCTGACCATGTCCATCCCTTTATGACCACCATGTACCCATCCTCTGATGGCTACTTCCAGCAGGATAATGCACCATGTCACAAAGCTTGAATCATTTCAAATTGGTTTCTTGAACATGACAATGAGTTCACTGTACTAAAATGGCCCCCACAGTCACCAGATCTCAACCCAATAGAGCATCTTTGGGATGTGGTGGAACGGGAGCTTCGTGCCCTGGATGTGCATCCCACAAATCTCCATCAACTGCAAGATGCTATCCTATCAATATGGGCCAACATTTCTAAAGAATGCTTTCAGCACCTTGTTGAATCAAAGCCACGTAGAATTAAGGAAGTTCTGAAGGCGAAAGGGGGTCAAACACAGTATTAGTATGGTGTTCCTAATAATTATTTAGGTGAGTGTAGTCACATTATAGCAACACTCTCCCACATATTTTGCTATTGTAACTGCGCTTATTTCCGCCGTTGGTATAAGTTGAAGCGGTGGTAATAGACGTGAAATGTACAGTTTTCTACAATCTTGCTGAAAACGTTCCTTTAGTCATTCGGCAACCCTGCAGCCTGAACCACTGTAGGCGATCCATTAATGAGGATGGATGCTTTAAAACTCAAAAAATTATAGAAAAAAGCACACTAAATATTCAATATGTCTTGTACACCATGTTTTATGAAGTTTTTTGTTTGCTTTTTGATCATCCATGGTAATTTTTCACCTACATTTATTGAATGAAAAGGCATTCTGAGTAAGCAAATCATACTTCTAAGTAAGCATTATGATATAGCAAGTAAAAGTTATGACAACAAGTTGAAATTATGACATCCTAAGCTGTAATTATGGGTCATGACATGACATGAGAAATCAAATTTGCCTTGATTTTTTGACACAGGGTTTTTGTGCCATTAAACATCCTACAAGTTTCAGAGCTTAAAATATCCTCCTCATTATAAACAAAGTTCCAAAAATGGCTTGTTTGGATATTGCATGATCTGTGACATCACACAGGCAAATTAATTTGCATATGCCTGCCTCCAGAGCAAGACATCAACGAATAGTAATACATCAAAACACCATAGGCCCCGCCCACTGGCATTTGCCTACTCTGGATGCGAGTGTGGTGTCAAAAGCACATAACCCATTATAAACACTGATGCTGTCTACACTGGATACAGTATACAGATGGGCGTTCAGTTTCTGCCATACTCCACATATTCAAGTCTGTCGACAACAGGACAAATGGAAGAGTGAAGTCAAGTTTAAACAGCTCATTTGCGTTTCTGTACAGACTTTGCAAGGATCTCAGCGTCGGAAGCAAGTGGATGGTTTATTTTAATGGTTTCCGGCATTGTGTTGGAGGATTATATGTTTGTTCGGAGCATTTTTTTTTTGTTTTGCATTGTGTAAATGAGGCAAATTATAATGTTTGCAAAGAAACATTTGTTGAAAGATGAAGCAGCCAACTGTATTGAATCTGACAGCATCTTCATCACAAACCGTAAGTAAATTATTTCATAATGCTTTGTCTGTAAATGACAGTTTTATTTGGATATTGGGCCCTATCATACACCCAGTACAATGCGGTGTCAGGTGCAACGCAAGTGTTTTTTGGTAGTTTCAGCCCAACGCAGTTATCATTTTCATATTCAGTGCCATGTTGTTTAAATAGCAAATGCATTTGTGCCCATTTGTGCGCCCATGGGCATGCTGGTCTGAAAACGAGGTGTGTTCAGGTGCATTGCTGGCGTGTTGCTATTGTGAGGCAATATTTTCTGTTTTATTTAAAGAGCGAGTTAGTAATATGCTTTACATGCAGGTAATTTTAAAAAGGTAAGTACAATGTAAAAACATGCATGCACACAATAAGTGCAATGTATCAAATGATTAATTAAAATGTTAGTGCATAGTAGTTAAGGCCACCTAATATAAAGTGGGTCCAGCCTACCTATTTGCAGTAATGACGAGCAAGCTGTCGTCATTGGACGAGCAGATCCGTTTCCTTGCAAGACAATCATTCAGTTTGTCAGCTTGCAAATTCCTCCATGTAAATAGCGAATCCGCCATAGCGCGAGCACAACTGGCTTTTAAAGGGAATGGGAGATGAAACTCTAATCGTTTTTTTGCACATTACGCCCAACACACACCCATGACTCTTTAAGAGACTGGGCACAGTCCTCCCTTGGACAAGGGTCAGAATGAGGATTAAAACAAATAAAAAAGCCTGCATACTTATTGTGCAAAAAAACGTTTGTAACATTGTAAGTGAACCTCAAGGAACATATTAAAATAATTAAGAATCCATGTCATGACCTCTTTAAATCTTAAAATTCTTAGATACTAAAGGCCAGATTTACCAAATTAGCATTAAAACGCAATTGCAAAAAAAGCATGTGATCTACTGATGATGTGCAAATTAAAGAACACATACGCAGACGGATCGTTTCCATAGCGTCTGGTTTAAGACAAACTTTTTTTGGGCAGTAAATAATGGCGCAAACACCAGTAAATTGACGAGTGCAAATCTTAGTAAATCACCGTTCGCCATTCAGTTTAATTCTCCCCTGCCATGAATTTTGTGTCTGAAAGGAAAACTCTTACATATGCATATGCAATAAGGTCAGCCGCAAAAATAACCCTGTCCACGCATATATATATATATATATATGTTCTCCACGTTTTGGTTTAATAAATGCATGCGTTCTGTATTATGATTAAAATCACACATTCTGTACAGATAGAGCAGCGTATCGCCCATGAAGGCCCGATTGTTTAATGGAAAAGAGCAGAGTAAGCATTCTGCCGAACTTATCCTTTGTCCCCCACTAAAAAAACCTTCAATGTGCTTCTCAATCACCAGAACAATTCAGTCTTTATGGGATGTTTTGGAGCACAGAGAATGAGGTAAAGCAGCATATGACCTTTCGTCCCTTTAAAAGACAATTCATGACTTGTTTACCAGGGAGAAAGACCGAAACTGTTGAGATGAAGGGTTATTAGGCTGCTGATTTGATACATTGCAAATAAATTATGTATATATTAGTAAATGAATGTATTGAACACTATACAGGGCCACAATAATCAACATTCAGAGTCTTATTTATACCAGCCATCTCAGTCTGAAAGCTCCATGGCTTGAGTAAATAAATGTGTCTCCCAACAGAAACAGGGCTCATTACTGCACAGATTGGCTCTATGGATTCCGGTTGTGAGAAAGTGATGGAAATGAACAAACCCAAGCTCCATTTAGACTTACATTGTGGACAATGAACTCTTGTGTGGCCTCGCAACCTCGAAAGTGGGATAATGGCATTCAGTGACCCACAACAACTGACCCTTGGCTTGAACACCAGATCAAACCTCTTTCTAAAGCAAACATATATTGCTTGGGGTTATTTATGGCGCAATTAATATACTGTAAACTGTAGATTCATCCTGACAACACATCAATAAAATTATGAAGACCCAATCTGTTTTCATTTGTGTGTAGTGGATTTGTTTTTACAATATTTGAGATTTATGAACAGGAATAATCCCACTTAAGTTATTTGAATTTATTGGAAAAAGCCCTGGAAAGATTAATGACTAATTTAATTTGGGTTTATGTTTATGAACTTGATTGAATGCAATAGCATTTTCTTTTGTTTGTTGCTGTTTTTATCCAAGTCTCTACCCAGTTATAATGAAAAATAATGTGAATGTACAATAAATGTCTAGATGCCTTTTTTATATAGGGAAATGTGTGTATTAGTGCTGCGGGTTACATTAATGCACCAGTAGGCGGCGACAATCTTTATGAGTGAATCATTGGATCATTGCTGAACCGACTCTTTCAAACTCTGATTCACTCAGGAAATAATCCATTAGGTTAGTTTGAGATGTGCCACACATCACCACGACTTTCACTTCTCGTATTAGAGCAGGGATCTATGTAAGCAAAGGCAAATAGTGTTTTTTTTATGGAAGTCCATTTCCACCACAAAAAAAAAAAAAAAAAAAAAAAAAAAAAAAAAAAAAATATATATATATATATATATATATATATATATATATATATATATATATACAATGCTTTGGTAAATCATAATTATGAGATACTAAATCAGAAATGTGAGATTAACAGTTCAAATTATAACAAAAACTGAAAATGATGAGATACTAAGTCATAATTACATTAAAACTAAATTATGAGATATCAAGTAATACAGCGAAAAGTCATTATGGGTGACAGCAAAAAGTAAAAATATAGAAAGTAAAAATTATTATAGAAAAAGTCATAATTATGAAAAGTCAATTTGCTTATTATGATTTTCTGTCATATGTTTGACTTTGTATCTCCTAAGTTTTACTTTTTATCTTTTTTATCAATATGTCTTAATTGCAATGAAAAGTCATAAATATGACAAGTCGACATTTGGTTGTTTTTGTTTTTTTATGAATTACTGACACAATTTTGACTTTTAAAAAGTCATAATTATGATGAAATATCAAAATTATGAGATAAAAAGTCATAATTGACACCAGTCAAATTTGTGTTGTTTTTGTTTTTTAGGACTTTAGGTGTTATATTTAGTTTTACACATTCCATTTAACATCTCATAATAGTAATGTTTTATGCTCGTAATTTTGACTTTTTTATTATAAGATTTGTTTTGCTGTATCTCATAACTATGACTTAATATCTCACAATTGACTTTTAATGTCATAATTATGACTTAGTATCTTATCATTATGACTCAGTATCTCACATGTATGACTTGCATTATTTGACATAATTGACACAATCATTTGTCATAATTATGATGAAAACGTCAAAATGATTAGATTAAAAAGTCAAATTTTTGGTTGTTTTTGTTTTTATGACATGCTATTCAATTTCAAATTTATATCAAAAAATTGCCTTCTATAAGATCACGTTCATAGTTGCCAGTAAACTGGATACATTTGAAATGCTGCAATGTTTACATGAAGTAATGCAATGTATGTACATTATGAAATTCAGCCAAGTCTATATCTTTTATGTCAAGTTTTAGTTTAATAAATAAAAATGTTTTTCTCTACAGGTAGAGCAGCATGTAGCTTCTACATGAAGGTCCAGTTTTGTTTTCTGTATGATTTTATTGAATTCATTTGTTGTATTTACCTCAGCTTTAAGTAAAACAGTTTGTCTTACTGTGTTGATTGCTTGTTTGTTTATTGGAAAATGGAAAGAAAAATGCCTCCCAGCCTCAGTAAATCAATATATCATTATTGCAAGGATCTATATATCTGCTCATTTCAACTGGCAGATGCAACCTTTATGAATATTCCTAATGTCACCTAGCCTGTGCATTTTACTGCACTCATCCATGGCCTACACAATGTAATTTTCCTGGGATTGCATTGGATAGAGCAGTCTACATGTGCTAATAAATCCCTGTTTCTTCGAATGTCTTTCTCCATTGCACTTCACATGCCAGCCACTGTGTCATGTCAACTACGTGAACAAACACAAACGTTTCTATCTGTCAAAAGAAACCCTTTTTTGAAATTCTATATTGGTCCACTAAGACTCTAAAAATATTCAGAGAAACTAGTGTGCGGTTGCTGAATCCCTAATAGGTTTGAATATTGATCATTCACAAAGATGTACGCAGTTACAAAGCCCGGCTGGCTCTACTGTACAGCCCTGGGAAAAGGACATAAAACTTCAATATTTCTTGCAGAGTCATGCTGTAAAGAAATGTCGAACAAATCATGTTAGCACTCCGGCTGCTTAGCATACTGTACATATTCCTGATCGACAATTTCCACAGGCACAGAGACGTCTGCAAATACAGTGGACTGATGAAGATCCCTCCAGTTATTTTCCAGTTCAGTGTGGTAACACTTTAATTTAATGTATCCACTTGTTACATGCATTACTATAGTCATAACTATAAAGGAGGCATGATTGCATGCAAGTAACCCAAAACCAAACCCTAACCATAACCCTATAGTAAGTACATGTAGTCAATTAAACGTATAATTACACTGTGTATAACAGGGACACATAAAAATAAAGTGTAACCAGCTGTATGAAACAAATAACTCATGATAACATTCATATACACTATCCTTGAAGTCTTACACATATGGCACGACTCTGCACATTAACATTTTTGCACGTCGCCGTAATATTTGCACTACATCAGCATCTGCCTTTGGGACATTATATTCACGAGACTTGCATTTTGCACTGCCATTGTCAACTCTATTCCACACACACTACAGCGTCATGGCTATGTCTTTATTTTCTTTGTTTCTTTAACAAATATACACACATCTCACTAATCTCTGTCACAAGATCTTCAGTTGACTTGACTAATGTTCATTCAAGTCATGTCACAGCAACTGAAATCTATGGAACTTGAATTTTAACGACTTTCATTTCAAGGTTTTGCTCCAACCCAGATATCATTCCCCTTCCAGCTTCAGTCTCGCCACTGCAAACATTACTCTTGAAAATAAAAATAAAACAAGTGTGCTGAACGTCACTGTATCCTTTCATTGAGTGCTGAGGAGGCCCTTGAAGTCTTTTAGAGTCCTGCCTCTCTAATCAGATCTTTGCCCTTGGCAATCAAAACCTCTGATGTGAGTGTAAAAGAAAACGCATGCCACTTCAGCCCCCGTTGAGCCTCTCCACCCTGCGTGAGGATAACCAGATGTGTTAATCAAGAAAGTGCAGGTGAAAAAAACCCCCCACAAAAACCTAGAAAACTTTTTTATAGTCATTCTGAAACTGTGATAAAACCACAGATATAACATTAATAATGATTATTAAATCCTACATTATTATTGTTATTACTATTATTATTGTTAGTATGATATAACAGCATGGGCACCCTGACTGGTCTATGCAGCCCCATACGCAAACAAACTGCGATGCACTTTGTATTCTGACCAGCATTCACTTCTTGAGCAATTTGAGCTACAGTAGCTCGTCTGTTTGATTGGACCACACGGGCCAGCCTTCGCTCCACATGTGGATCAATGAGCCTTGGCCACCCATGACTCTGTCGCTGGTTCACCTCTGATATTGTATTGATAGATACTGAACACTGCAGACCGGGAACACCCCACAAGAGCTGCAGTTTTGTAGATGCTCAGCTCGTCTAGCCATCCAACCCATTCTCACTCCCAAGGCGTCAAAATCTGAAGCATGGTCAAGTGCCTTCCGCATCAAAATGAAGACGCTAAAGGCACCCCTAGACGTCACTATATCGACGCGCAGGTCCTCCATTCGTTTCAGTTGTTTACCCAATGCATCAGTTCAAGACACATTTAATTCTTTGCATTTGTAAAAGCAGACATGATTTTATTAATATTTATCGGCTACTTTTATATTTTGGCGCAACTAACCCCACTCCTACCCTGAACCTACCCACTTCTAAACAATATAAAACATGTAACAGGCAAATACAAGTACAGGCACAGGTATTTATTGCAAAAACTGACCAAAAACACTATAAAAGTATTAACTCATGTTGCATTCCAAGTCTTCTGAAGTCATACGATATCTTCATGTAAAGAACAGAGTTGATCTTAATGTTTTAATCGCTGAGATGATGATCCTGCCACTCCGTGAACGCATGCATTCCAATAATACACACGACTCTTTAGCAAACACACGAGAGCCAATGACATTTTACAATCAAAGTTGACGTAATGACGCAATTGGTCACGAGACATACGAGAGCCAATGCAATTTCACTATAAAATCTGACGTAACGGGCATCAATTTTTGAAATTTAAAGGAGAACTCCGGTGAATTTTTAAGTTAATCTTGATCGTTATACCTTTGTGAGTACTGTCTATAGAGAAAAAAAAAAAAAACGAACCGGATTGGTGCTTGCAACACGGAGCTGTTACAGTTAATGCCCAGAGCTCCCACTCAGCTCACACGGCAGCTATGGGGGCATTTACATAAAGAGTGTCTTTGTGCCTCTTAACAGACTCAAAATGCAATTAAAATGTCTGTCCAACATGAACAGGGCCCTTACATGACAACGAGATGCGTTTAGCAACTTATCCATTGTTTAAACTCACCGAAATAGTGTTTTAGACGGCAAGCTGTAGTCTCGCGCTGAAGTCCCGTAAGAACTCAGTTGTATCTGGTAAAATGTAAATAGTCCAGGGGGGAGGAGCGTTGTGTGTGTGAAGAGTGATGATCAGCTCACAAGTGAAGAAGAAATGCTTCGTAACGCTCCTCCCCCCTGGACTATTTTACATTTTACCGTATACAACTGAGTTCCCACGGGACTTCAGCGCGAGACTACTGCTTGCCGTCTAAAACACTATCTCTGTGAGTTTAAACAATGGATAAGTTGCTAAACGCATCTCGTTGTCATGTAAGGGCCCTGTTCATGTTGGACAGACATTTTAATTGCATTTTGAGTCTGTTAAGAGGCACAAAGACACTCTTTATGTAAATGCCCCCATAGCTGCCGTGTTAGCTGAGTGGGAGCTCTGGGCATTAACTGTAACAGCTCCGTGTTGCAAGCACCAATCCGGTTCGTTTTTTTCTCTCTCTATAGACAGTACTCACAATGGTATAACGATCAAGATTAACTTAAAAATTCACCGGAGTTCTCCTTTAATGTGTTCATGATCTTCGGCGGATGGCGACGCTGATCGCTTTTGGGGATTTTCTTCACACAAATCAATCGTTTGGCCTCGGGGACACTTGGAATATTTGTACTTTTTGAATAAATTGTGCCTGCAGTCATATCTGCCTGTTATAGCCTGTGTTTTATATCAGGGGTTTTCAAACTGGGGTCCGGGGACCACCAGGGGTCCTCCAGAAGCTTCTAGGGGGTCCCCGGAAAATTTCAGAGAATAAAAATGACAAAGCAAAAATAGATAAAGTCTATCGAACATTCTAAGCGTTTCAGTTCTAAACGTTTCTCTCCTTTCTTGCCATACATACGTTCCAGAATTGTATATGTTTGCTTTGTATCTTTAGTGAGTTTTTCTCACTATAGTCCTTTATCTCGCTCACTGGGGTTGTAAGGCAGTTTTCTTAACGTAGTGCGTAAACTGCTTACATACATTTATCGTGAAAGTTGCTTATACAAATAATTTTTACTTGTAAATGTTCTTCTTCAGGTTTATACTTCCAACATTAAGTATAACCAATTTAAGTTTGGAAACAATATGTTGTATTTATAATGTCACACTTACTATTTATCTAACAGTTTGAATGTTTATTCCGTACATAAAAATATATAGATGAATTTTAGGAAGGGGGTCCCTCATAAAAGTTTTATCATATTTGGAGGTCCTTGGCATCATAATGTTTGAAAACCCCTGACGTACGTCTCCGTTCCCGCCTTCAGGGAACGAGGGTTACCATACGTAACCGAGACGTTTTATCATATAATACACAAATGGGTAGGTTTAGGGATGGGATGGCGTTGAGTTATATGTTCAAACGTGTCTAAATGGCGTAAATAAAATAAATGTAAATAAATTATGCTGGCTGATTAAATTGAGAATCACACTCCAACATGTCCTAATGGCAAAATCATAACCCGATTTATAATTTCATCATGACGTTAACATTCCCCTGCCCAACGCGTCTGTGTATGACGGCAAAGGTTTCTCATTGAAATCAATGGAGCACCTGCGCATCGATATAGTGACACGGAAGGCACTTGACCATGCTTCGGATTTTGACGCCTTGGGAGTGAGAACTGGTTGAGTCATCACAATTTGGCCCTTGTCAAACTCGCTCAAATCCTTACGCTTGCCCATTTTTCCTGCTTCTAACACATCAACTTTGTGGACAAAATGTTCACTTGCTGCCTAATATATATATATATATATATATATATATATATATATATATATATATATATATATATATATATATATATATATATATATATATATATATATATATATATATATATATATATATATATATATATATATATACTATGTTCTAACCTTTGGGGTTTAAATTAGTCATAAGTTATCCTAAATTACATATAAAATCATGCATCTTGTTGAGGAGATATACTTTTTTCAACACAAGTTTAGTTTTTTCTCCTGTCAGATGACAAGACAGGCAACAAAAAATTAAAAATCTACACACTTACAGGAGAGAGCCGAGGCACATCTCCAGACCAGAATATTATAGACACTTGGGGATACCAGTAGCAACCACCTAGCAACCACCCAGAATCCCATTGCAACTGCATAGCAACATGCTAAGACCAATCAGAACACCTTAGCAACCACATACTCTAGAATACTTTTGCACAAATACTGTCATATTCAGTTTTTGTAAAGCTTTGTGTCTCTAATTATTAAAGTCCATTATTCTATATGGTCTTTAGTTGGAAATGTGCTATATCTAATGGCTACTTGCTGACTGATTGATTTAGTTTTTGTGATCTTTCTTGCATTGACATTTAGTTAAAACAAGCAAATCATGCCTACATTTGATGGCAATCCTGTCATGATGTGCCCCAAATAACATTTCCCCATAGACTATACAGATGGCCACAATAACAAAACATTCTTGTCGGCAGGAAACACTGAGTGCACAAATAAAGCAAACCATTTGAGGTCACATAACGAGAGGAATTCGGAGAAGGGTATTTTTAAAGTGGGGACGTAAGCTAATTCCACCTCAGTGTGGATGAGATGCAAATTAAAAGGCTTTTATTGGACAAAACGGTTGTGCAGGTGATTCATGTACAGAAATCGGAAGGTCAAGTGCGCAGACTAAATCAATAACCCAGCTGGCAGGATGCCTATCCCACATGATGTACTGCAAGAGGATTTCACGTGATTAATCAGCAAATTTGTTCAGGATCGATCGAAGGGGCTAACTGGGGTTATTGGCACAGTTTTTTCCCATGCCGCTGATCTGAGATCAGTGGGATTGTTTTATGTCATATTTAGTCATGTGAAGATTTGGGAGCTTGGAAAACTGATCAGAGACCTGCATTTATGTCGCAACTTCATGTAGTTTAGTGATAGTCCTTAATCTTTTTAAATTTTTAGTGTCAGCTTTTTAGCCTGACAAGCCAGACCCACATCAAGATGTTGGGTCTGGGAACTCACCATTGGCAGGGCTCAATCCGAGAGGCGGGATAAACGGTTGTCTTTCAAATTCCCTCTGCGCGCTACAACCAACCAGAGCAACGAAGAAGGTGACGTAGTCAGAGCGAAAACACACAAAACTGAGAACACATCTTCCTTTTTTAAGAATGAATTCCGTGGCATTCTTTGTTTTCTCTAAGAAAAGCTGAACTCTAAGTCTTCAACGCCGATTCGAAAGACCACTGTTCGCCAGCAGCAACCATCTTCTTTGTTTTCAAGTAGCAGGGAATTCACCCTTCGCCGCAAGTTTGATTGACAGGTGATCTGACCAATCACATTGCCGAATCTGCCCAATTAATTATTATTATCATTATTATTATTATTATTATTATTATTGAATTGTATGCATGTTGAATTATTTTTTATTTTTATTGTCATTTTTAAATAATAATAATAGTAATAATAATAAATTATATATTTTTATTTGTGTTGTTGTTGAGTTTTATTTGATTTGTATTTATTAAGTTGTATTTATTAAATTTATTAAGTTATTAAGTTTGTATTTATTTATTTTTAAGTTCTGATTAACTGCATAATGTATTGATAATTATGAATTCTACTCTTTCATATGGTGAAATACACACAAACTTTGGACCCATAAGCAAACTTCAACTCAAAGCTATTCACGCAAGCATGCAGCTATTGAAATACCACATTTATATTTCCATCATTTTCTCATCTATACCTTCACACCTGAAAAATCAACAATATTTCAGAATAATTACCATATTGAAAACTGCCGCGACTGACTTCTTTCAGAATAATAACCTTCAGGCATTCAGGAAAGAAATGCGTGCTCACGTCATTATATCAATATAGTTCTATCAGGTATAACTGACAGCTTGGGTTCAAACTATGTGCTGCATCCAGCGTCTGGATAAACTCTTTCTTCACTCTCATGTTTCCACAGCATCCCGACGTTGGCCTACCTGAATCTCTTCGAGGTTGTTGTAAAACAAAGTCACTCTCAAGATAGACTGTGCTTTTTATTATTAATCTAGCTTGAAAATGAGAGAAGAGCTTGCTGATGGTTTTGCCAGCAGTGCTAGATTTAATTAAGAACGTCTTTTTCCTGCTTATTTTTCATTTAGCAGCCTTATCATTGTTTTTCAAAATCAATAACTCGGAATGAGTCACAAGGCTTGTGAATTAGACATCCAGCAGCAACATAAAGCATGAAGCAAACACAAGTGCAGTGTAAACTGGCATCAAAAGCGTGCAGAGTTTTATGCCTGCAATTATTGCACTCCAAGCAAGTGTACACAACAACATCAAGTGGCGCGGCGCTTTTAATGGTGATCTCGGCCAGAGTAGACAAAATTTGACATGGCCTCTTTATGTGTCGTCTGAGATTTGGAGCAGCAATTACGTTGGGCTCATGTCCAAACAAGATGTCAACCGAGGATGAAGGGACTAAGCCTGCAATTTTAGAATGATAGTGATTTTAGTGATATGAGCATGCATTTATCTGACCATTCTATGGATGACGGCTAAAGGGAGAGGATTGGACAAAAGCACTTAAAAACAATTTCCACAAATGAGTGAATGAATAAATCAAATAGACAAATATTCAAATAAATATACAAAAAATAAATAAATAAATATTTCCCATCTGATAATAATAGAAATACACACTCATGGCACGTTTTTTCTTTTTTTTCAGGTAACTTAAATGTTATTTTGTGGTAACATATAAAATAAAACAAACAAACAAACACACACACACACACACACACACACACACACACACACACACACACACACACACACACACACACACACACACACACACAAATAAATGTAACACATGACACATGTGGTTTTTTTCTTCAGTTAACTAGTGTTCATTTGTGGTAACATTTAAATAAATAAATAAATAAACTTTCTTCTGACTTTCTTTCCATGTGACTTTCTCTCAAAACAAGCTGTTGAACGAACTTAATTAAATTAAGGAAAACTTTTCCACCAAATTGAACTATGTTTGTTGTAATAATAATAACAATAATAATAATAATAATAATAATAATAATAATAAATAATTTGTTACATTTATATAGCGCTTTTCTGGGTACTCAAATCGCTTTTACATATAGAAGGGGGGAATCTCCTCAGCCACCACCAATGTGCAGCATCCACCTGATTGATGCGACGGCAGCCATATTGCACCAGAACGCCCACCACACACCAGCTGATTGGTGGAGAGCAGACCGAGTGATGAAGCCAATCAGTATATGAGGATGAATAGGAGGCCATGATGGACAGAGTCCAATGGGCAAATTTGGCCGGGATGCCGGGGTTACACCCCTACTCTTTTTCCGAAGGACATCCTGGGATTTTTTATGACCACAGAGAGTCAGGACCTCGGTTTAACATCTCATCCAAATGGTGCTTGTTACAGTATAGTGTCCCCATCACTATACTGGGGTGTTAGGACCCACACAGACCACAGGGTGAGCGCCCCCTGCTGGTCTCACGAACACCTCTTCCAGCAGGGTCTCCCATCCAGGTGACCAGGCTCATCCCTGCTTAGCTTTCGTGGGAAAGTCTTGGGCTACAGGGTGATATGGCTGCTGTTTGGCAGCCATAATCGTGTTGTATGAACTTAAATTAATTTAGTCAAGACTACTAAAAAATCATGTCATTCCTACTAGATGAAATAGGATAAAGAGGGGTAGAACTGACTACCATATTTAGACTGTGGGAACTGTGTCAAGCAAATTGATTTTCTTTATTTCTATAAAATCTAATAATCAACACAACACTTATTCAAATGCTACGTGTAATATTTGTAGCATGCAAGTACTGATCAAGTAAAACATTTCTCATCACTGGCATTAGCACAGTTACAGCTATTGAGAACAGCACAGCCTAACCACAAGGTCTACACTTCAGCATAATGGTAACCTCAAAAATCGACACAACTTAACACAACTTTTAAATGTCAAATAAAACTGTCAAATATAACTCTCGGTTGATTAACCCAAACCTTGCCTACTCGAGGTATGCTGGTTCCAAAAGCACGTCCGTGAGTAAGTTCAGACAACTTAGGGTATGTTAATCGTGAACAGACAAGACATCCTCAACAGAGCAACGAATCGATGATTCACCATGGAAACAGACGCTAAGAAAAAGAGTGCCATTCTACTTCCTCTTCTTCTTTTGTTTAATGGCGATTTACATAACCTACTTAGTGCATATCGCCACCTATTGGTGGTTGTGCAATCATTTTTCAATATCTTTGTTTAATAAGTAATATTTATTCACAGAGAATAAGGACTTTATTGTTTGTTTGATGCCAATTAATTTAATGCAGATCCATGTGTGAGATGACTATCTCCATGTGTTATCTGCTTACTTACTCTTAAACATACCCGGGTATGCCACATAACCTGCTTTCTGGAATACCCCCCAGAGCATCGAAGAAGGCGAAGCGGAGCTAGTTGATAGATTAAACTTTTGCTGTATCCGGTCGGCAAAACTCAGAACGCATCTTCCTTTTTTAAGAATGACTTTAATGCTGTTCTTTGTTCTTTTCTCAAAGAAAAGCTTAACTCCAAGTCGCGGCCAAAGCCGATTCAAAAGCCACCGCAACTTACGTCATTATGTTAAAGGGAGAGTTCACCCAAAAATGAAAATTAGCCCATAATTTACTCACCCTCAAGCCATCCTAGGTGTATTTGACATTCTTCTTTCAGACTAATACAAAGAGTTATATTACAAAAGTCCAGGCTAATCCAAGCATTAGAATTTGATTAATAGTTGCTCTGTTTTTGAAGTGTTGAAGTTTTTGCATCTGTCCGTCAAATAACATGCTCCACGCGGCTCCGGGGTGTTAATAAAGGCCTTCTTAAGCGTTCTTCGATTTTTTTTTATGTAAGAAAAATATCCATATTTAACTTTCCCTGTTCAATTTATGGAAAAATTGTTGAAAGTTCCCCTGCCGATCGAAAGACTAACGCAACCAGGGCTGCGTTTCCCAAAAGCATCGTAAGCCTAAGTTGATCGTAAAAACGATCGTACGAGTGATCTTAATATTAAGGTCTGTTTCCCAAAAGCGTCGTAACTTAAGTAGCACTTGAAAATGATCGTAGATCTACGAGTGCTCTGGAGTAATCGTACAGCTCTGAGTGTATCGTAAGAAGGTCACCTACAGGACAACCGGCAGATTACACCTTTAACTTTATTCAAGTGCATTGTGATCAGGGATGTAGTGGAGGCTAAACGCACGTAAACGCCGTTTACGCACCTCCCAAAATTCGGAAATAGCGTTTACCCACCTCCAAAGTGCGTTTATCCACATCTAAATTGAGTTTATCCACCTCTAAAAAGCCTACAGTTCCTAAGCCATTTTAAATTAAGCTTATGTCGTTTTAGTTTCATATTGTTCATTTTCATTGGTTGTTTGTTGTACAGTTAGACGAAGTCTTTCATATTGCGCTGCAACTGTCAGTGAGTAGTGGGAAGTCCGGATCATTTTACTGACTCGGATCTTTGAGTCTCGTTCAGCAAAATGAACGAATCTTTTCTCTTTCCGTCTATGGGACTGACAGGAAGAACAAAAGACTCGGATCTCACCTGTCGATTCAGAATCAGAACCCATTTGTTGCGTAATGCGCATGCGCGGTCAACACAAAATGAACGAATCACTCTCTGAGACAACTCGGTAGTCCCGAGTCATATCAAAGATTCGTTCAAAAGATTCAAACATGGATATCCGGCAATTTTTTAAGCGCCGTCAAGACAGCAGCCCTCCTCCAAATGCCAGCAAACGGGCTCGGCTACAAGCCCAAAGTGAGTGAGCTCGGAAAACAGTACTAAACTTTATGTTTTTGGGGTTAATTTGGTTCACGGTTAGATTCATGCCACTGACTAAACAAGTCACCTCTTCCTTTTCCCAGTAAAATTCAGGATACATTATTATCAGATAAATAACTGGATGTAATTATATGCATTCTCTGGTATTTAAACCACTGAAAGTTTGTGACAACAAGCTCCCTTTGCTAGTCAGCTAGCTAGTTATTGTTATCGCTACAGCCGTGCGAGGGTACGGTAAATGTTTCTATGGTAACAACAGCGAGTTGGACTAATCAGAGGCGTCGCTGTTAAGCTTAGGACTGTGGGTAGTGTAATTTTTCTTACAGACCTCTAGCTACAGAAGCAGAAACTTTCGTTTCACAACTCGTGGTCAGTCTACCTCAGATGTTTTAGACATTATGGCTGATAATCTAAATCCTTATGGAGAAAAATCAATGGGAGTTTTCCTCCCTGTTTGCGTCTGTACAGTGGAAATTACAGTGCAACTTATATTGTCTTTCTTCTGTTAATTACAGAAACTGAGTTTTCTTTAAATTAAAATATGTGGCACCAAATTCATCCTTCTGTCGTTAATCTGCACCTGCCTCATTAGCAATTGGCAAAAACTGTAATCGAAAAAAACTTCGCTCGTAGAACGCGCTCTTTAGAGCTAAGATACATCGTTATTGGGAAACCCGGCCCAGGTAGGTTCGTCAAGACGTCACGTACGCATCTTGAGTTTCACTTTCAACATTCAAGACTTTTCCACAGAAGGCAGTCAGCCGAAAGTTTTCTTGATAAATGTTTAAATTTGGATATTTTTCTTACACAAACGCGTCGATTCGCTTCAGAAGGATTTTATTAACACCCCGGAGCCACGTGGAGCATGTTATTTGACTGACAGATGCAGTTTTTATGAACTTCAAAAACAGAGTAACTATTACTGCAATTCTAATGCTTGGATTAGCCTGGACTTTTGTAATATAACTCAGATTGTATTCGTCTGAAATAAGAATGTCATATACACGTAGGATGATTTGAGGGTGAGTAAATCATGGGCTAATTTTTCATTTTTGGGTGAACTAGGGGAGCGCGGGGCACAAGCTAATGTGGGGTTAGTTGTAACACGCATATTTTACCCTTTCCACACATGCCAGAATGACGAATCTTACTAGTTGCCATAAACATTATTTAGAGAAAAAATAGCGCCAAAATGTATTTAACCATAGTAAAAGTGCATTTCTTACTAAAGTTTAGTTTTCATCTCTGTTTTTTGTGTTTATTTAAAATAAGACAAATCCGATATAATTGTAATCTCATATCTGTTATTTAACAGTTGAGATCGTTCTTTAATGCTGATCTAACCAGCAGAAGACACAAGCCACGATTTAAATCCCAATTGCGCAGATGGGGTGCGTTGTAACACTGCGTTACAATGAGCCCCTATTAGAAATATGCCATTATATTCTATACTTTTATGAATTCTTTTGAGAAACCATGAGAAAAGGGTGAATAATGACTGAGAGTCAATGTTCGGATATTATTAATTATTATTATGTTTTGAACTATGCTGTATAGCTGTATTTAGCTATGTGTTTGTAGTCAAACTCAAAAATGCTTATATTTGTAATGATTAAAAATCATTTTTGATTTAAAAAATTGAATAATTGTATTTTGTTGACAAAATATTTTAGTTTGTCTTGGATATTTTTTTGATTATATCAGAGAACATTTTAAGCTGTCATTTGGTCATGTTGAAATGTGCCCCTCACGTGTTACAATGTACCCCACTTATGGGGCATGTTGTCACATTTCACTTCCATTCTTTCAGGGTAAATCAAGAAAAAAGTAAACACTGTATTAATGAAACAAAACCACATAATTGTACTAGACATGTGTGCAATTAATGTGGGAAAAAATAAATACTCTGAACCCCAAGTGGATTTACACAAACTGAGAAAGTCAAAAAGTGTTAGTTTGTGCCCCACTCTCCCCTATCCCTTTAAGCACACCCACCGACTCTATACACGACGTGATTGGCCTGACTAGAGTTTGGTTTGGTTTGAATTAATTATTCCCCGAACTTATTGTTGTTACAATGCGGGGACAATTGTCCCCCGCGCGCGTCGAGTCCATACTGGCGATGGTCTCGAGAGTGAAGCTGGGCCACAGCCTAACTGTGAAGCAGTTTCAGAGACTGCTGGGTCTCATGGCAGCAGCGACCAACGTGATACTGTTCGGCCTGCTTCACATGAGACCCCTCCAGTGGTGGCTGGGAACCAAGGGATTTTCCCCAGAGGGAATCCTTTCCGTATGATCAGGGTAACGCGCAGATGTCTTCGTTCCCTCGTCATATGGAAGAAGTCTTGGTTCCTGTACCAGGGGCCAGTGTTGGGAGCGTCCTGTTGCCGGAAGACCGTTTCAACAGACGCCTCCCTCTCTGGCTGGGGCGTGGTCATGGAAGGCCGCTTTGCCAGAGGTCTGTGGGAGACCCGGCATTCTTCCTGGCACATCAACTGCCTGGAAATGCTGGCGGTCTACAAAGCTCTGAGGAGCTTTCTCCCGGACCTCCGCGGCCACCATGTTCTTATACGATCCAACAACATGTCGACTGTATCGTATCTAAACCACAAGGGGGGCCTGAGGTTGTGCCCTCTTTACAGACTGGCGCATCAGATTCTCCTGTGGTCCCAGGGGAGGTTGTCATCCCTCAGGGCGATGTACATCCCCGGGGACCAAAACCAGGGGGCAGATATTCTGTCGAGGCAGGGGCTGAGTCCCGGGGAGTGGCAACTCCACCCAGAGGTGGTGGAGGCCATATGCTTGAGGTTTGGCCCGGTGGAAGTGGATCTCTTTGTGTCTCGAGAGACGTCCCACTGCCCTCTGTGGTTCTCCCTCAGCCATCCGGCCCCGCTGGGGCTGGATGCCATGGCTCAGACGTGGCCGAGGCTGCGTCTGTACTCTTTTCCCCTCTGCTCCCGGGAGTTCTGGAGTGGGTCTGCCGGGAGGGCGTCAGCCTTGTCTTAGTAGCACCCTGGTGGCCGACCCGAGTATGGTTCTCCGACATCATCGACCTGCTGGACGGTCCCCCGTGGCAGGTCCTTCTGAGGAGGGACCTGCTATCTCAGGCCAGGGGTACGATATACTACCCCCGGAGGTGGTGAAGTACCTAGAGGAGGGCCTGTCGGCGGGTGTCGTGGAGACCTTACTCAGCTCCAGAGCTCCCTCTACCAGGAGGTTGGGCAGCCTGAAGTGGAATGTATTTTCCACTTGGTGTAGAGAACGGGAGGTGGACCCAGTTAACAGCATTTTGTGGCTTCAGTGCTGGAGTTCCTCCAAGACCGCTTTTCCGCCGGTCTTTCCCCGTCCACACTTAAGGTGTATGTGGCTGCCATTGGGGCTTTCCATGCACCGATAGGTGATGGGTCGTTGGGAAGGCACCATCTGGTTGTACGATTCCTCCGTGGGGCTCGGAGGATAAGGCCTGCAGCTCTTTCCAGAGTCCCAACCTGAGACCTGTCGGTGGTGCTCGAAGGGTTGGCCGAGGCCCCCTTTGCGCTGCTGGAGTCGGCTGAGGCGAGAATCCTGACCTTCAAGGTGGCCTTTCTCCTTGACATCACTTCTCTGAGGAGAGTGGGGGACCTCCAGGCTTTGGCTATCACGCCAACTTGCCTGGAGTTTGCCCCTGGCGGAATTAAGGACATCTTGCATCCCAGTCCGGGCTATGTGCCCAAGGTGCCATCTAATGTGGCACGGTCAGTGGTTCTTCAGGCCTTCCATCCTACACCTCACGTGACGGCGGAAGAAGATCAGACCAGTTGTTGGTGTGTTTTGGTTCACTCAAGAAGGGGCTGCCTGCTTCAAAACAGACAATCAGTAACTGGATTGTCCAGACTATAGCCACGGCATATCAGGTGTGCAATCTGCCTTCACTGTTAGCTGTGAGGGCTCATTCCACCAGGAGCATGGCCTCCTCAGTGGCCCTCCTTTCTGGTGCCTCTATGCAAGAAATCTGTGAGGCGGCTGGGGTGGGCCACTCCGCACACCTTCATCAGATATTATAGTCTGCATCTCCCTGGGACGCCTGGCACTAGAGTGCTCGCCCCCTAGTTGTACCTGGTTCCAGCTTCACACTAGGTTGGGTATGATTGGTGAGGCATAGTGGGTACTCGTTCCCCCAAGTGTCGTCACGATGACGCAGTTCGAGTTCTGTCTCGGGTTATGACTATAACCCTTGTTCCCCGAGAAGGGAACGAGACACTGCGTCTCGTGTCCACTCCAATCAGTCAGAGCGCTTGCTTCATCACAGAATGCTATCTCTGTTGTACTCAGACGTCCTTTTGTATCTTCCGGGTATGCCGTCACATACTACGTCATGACGCAACACCAATCAGGATTGGGCTGATTCCATTCATTCTTCAGACGCTTTACGCTAGGGGCGTTCCCCAAAATGTCGTCACGATGACAAGGGTTATAGTCATAACCCTTATAGTCATAACCCGAGACGATTTCTAGGCTAAAAGATTTGTGTTGTTTCATCTTATTTTATTTAAATAAACTGAGCAAACAGCTAGAATGATTTTTTTGTGTCATAGGATTATTTATATTTATAGTACGAATATCAGCACTCTGCATCCTAAGTTAAATCTATAGATTAACTGGTTTTAATGAGCTGTTTTTTAATCAACCTGAAATACAGCAAAAGTTTGTAAGAGTCAGATCAGGTAGAATCAGCTCATTAAGATGCACATTTACACTTTTTACAGTGTGGGAAGCATATCCATTAGGATAAGCACACACTCACGGAACGTATTTTATGGAGAAAATTGTATTCACTGTGGCAGGCTATGTCATTAACCTTGGATGACAAATTTATGCATTTTCTAATTACCGTGGTAATTAATGACCACTCACAAAGCTACTAAACTGATGGAGAAACAAAGGCTGAAATAGCATTGCAGCATCCAAGATGTTTGTCAGAGAGGATATCATGGTTTAAGATCAACACTAAGGCGATTTTCATTCATTATTGCATTTAATGCAACAATAAAAGCAACAAAAAAAACTCCCTTCTGTGCATTGCCTGTCTTTACATGGGAACATGTTTCTATTTTCTTATCTGTTGTTCATTCCATGTTCATTTAAATACTTCAACAGTGCAACTGAATAAACAGAGATGAAGATGAGAGCAAATTAATTATGGGAGGGGGGACTATAAATTAATTGAAACTGCTTTTCAATTTCAATAAGGATTTTTTTTTTTTTTTACCAATAAATTTAATAGTACCCTCAATTTAAAAGCAGATTGGTTTAATTAAAAGAGTGCTGAACCATCCAGTGGTGTGATTGAATGTAGGTCATTCTGAATTATGAGGTGGGGTTTTGGACAAGGAGAAATTATAAATCAAAGTGGTGAATCACCCTATAATGTTTAGTTTTAACTTCAAGTGCATAAACATGAACTCATTCTTAATGGAAGCATGCAGACGTGCTAATGACGGATACATATTCACAAGTGACATGTTTTATGTTCGTTTAAAATACTAATTTTCTGTCTGTCTAATTTATAAAAATAAATAAATAAAATAAAAAAGTTCTGTCCTGTGTGTTCTATGCTAGATTAACTTGTTACAGCACTTACATACCCTTAACTGTTCTAGTTGCTTCTATTGCTGTCACAAACTGCTCCGAGACTCGAAGGTGGATCCAATAGCAGCTTTATTTGAGGCCAATCCAGAGGCGTAATCCAATGTACAGGCACGAGTCATACACAGACAGGCAGTCAAAACAAAGAAACAAACAAACAAACAAACAAACAAACAAACAAAACAGGCAGGGACCAGAGGCAAGAGAGTAATCCAGGGAACAGGGCAAGATATCCAAAACCAAAAGACAAGAAAACCAGGAGAATGCTCAGAAATGCAGTGTAACACTTAAACAAGACTTTGCGGTGAGTGAATGAATGAACATGATATAAATAGACTGAGACTAACAGGATGATGAGACAAAGGTGAATGCAATCAGTGAATGAGGTACAGGTGAATGTGATCAGTGATAAGTGATGATGAGTCCGGGCAGTGAGTTTTGGGAGATATAGTTTATGAGTGATAATAGTCTTATGTGGAGTGCCCTCTGGTGGCTCTCAAGGGCACTCCAGCTGGTGACCGTTACATAGCCCCCCTTTAAGGAGCGGATTCCAGACGCTCCTAAAACTGTCAAGGAGGGAAGTGGAGCGGAGGCGGACCCGGGGGCGGGATGGAGGGCCAGGCCCGTGGAGCGGATAACGACCTGGAGACTGCAGCAAGATGGGAGGCCAGGGCGGATCAGGCTGTGCAGGCGACCATGGCGGATCTGGCTGTGCAGGCGACCAAGGCGGATCAGGCTGTGCAGGCGACCAGGACGGATCAGGCTGTGCAGGCGACCAGGGTGGATCAGGCTGTGCAGGCGACCAGGGCGGATCAGGCTGTGCAGGCGACCAGGGCGGATCAGGCTGTGCAGGCGACCAGGGCGGATCAGGCTGTGCAGGCGACCAGGGCGGATCAGGCTGTGCAGGCGACCAGGGCGGATCAGGCTGTGCAGGCGACCAGGGCGGATCAGGCTGTGCAGGCGACCAGGGCGAATCAGGCTGTGCAGGCGACCAGGGCGGATCAGGCTGTGCAGGCGACCAGGGCGGATCAGGCTGTGCAGGTGACCAGGGAGGAGACGACCCTTCAGGCGGCCAGGGAGGAGATGACCGTTCAGGTGGCCAGGGAGGAGACGACCCTTCAGGCGGCCAGGGAGGCGACCATGGCACAGGAACAGACACCGGCTCAGGAACAGGAACAGACACCGTGTTGGCGGACATCTCTGCTGAGGGCTCAAGCGACGTGGCGGTGGTCATCTCGTCTGGAGACACTGGCTCGGCGGAGACTATCTTGTCCTGGGACACTGGTTCGGCGGAGACCATCTTGTCCTGAGACATTGGCTCGGCGGCAGCCATCTTGTACGGAGACACTGGCTTGGCGGCGGCCATCTTGTACGGAGACACTGGCTCGGCGGCAGCCATCTTGTACAGAGACACTGGCTCGGAGGCGGCCATCTTGTCCAGAGACACTGGCTCAGAGGCGGCCATCTTGTCCGGAGACACTGGCTCGGAGGCGGCCATCTTGTCCGGAGACACTGGCTCGGAGGCGGCCATCTTGTCCGGAGACACTGGCTCGGAATCGGCCATCTTGTCCTGAGACACTAGCTCGGAGGCGGCCATCTTGTCCGGAGACACTGGCTCAAAGGCGGCCATCTTGTCCGGAGACACTGGCTCGGCGGTGACCATCTTGTCAAGAGACACAGGCGTGGAGTCGGCCATCTTGTCCGAAGACACAGGCGTGGAGTCGGACATCTTGTCCTAAGACACAGGCGTGGAGTCGGCCATCTTGTCTGAAGACACAGACACGGGAAGAGGAAGAGATTCAGGCTCAGTATAAGGATCAGATTCAGGCTCGGCGGGACAAGACTCTTGACGGGCAGACGTGACGTGAAGCTCAGTCTCTGGATCGGCTGACGTGACGTGAAGCTCAGTCTCTGGATCGGCAGAAGTGACGTGAAGCTCAGTCTCTGGATCGGCAGAAGTGACGTGAAGCTCTGGCTCTGGCTCGGCAGGTCTGACGTGAAGCTCTGGCTCGGCAGACAGGAAGTGAAGCGTCTCTGAGCTTGATGGGACCAGCGGCGACGAGGGCTTTGAACTGGGTAGGACCAGCGGCGAAGAGGGCTTTGAGCTGGACAGGACCAGCGATGAAGAGGGCTTTGAGCTAGACAGGACCAGCGATGAAGAGGGCTCTGAACTGGACGAGACCAGCGGTGAAGGCTCTAGCTTGGCGGGCATGTCGCTTGCTGTCTCAGGTGCGGCGGGCATGACACATACTGCCTTGGCTTTGGCAGATTTGACGTGAAGTGCGGGCTCGGCTGGACTGGCATGAATTGCAGGCTCGGCTGGACTGGCGTGAAGTGCAGGCTCGGCTGGACTGGCGTGAATTGCAGGCTCGGCTAGACTGGCGTGAAGTGCAGGCTCGGCTGGACTGGCGTGAAGTGCAGACGGTGACATGGCGTGCCACGGAAGGAAGCTCTCCAGACATCTGGAGAGTGCCTCTCTCCAATCCAGACCGGAAAGATCGGGAAGCTCCCTCGGGTTGACCTCCTTAGCCCCCAGCCGGTAACACAACTTAATTGCCTTGTCCCCCAGAGAGCAAGAGGCAGCGAGAGGAACAAACCCCCAGGTGTACTGGAACAGATTGAGGCTATCCAGGGCCAAGGCCGCAATCTGTCCAGCGAACTCCTGGCTCATGTTGGGAAGATCCGGAGAGATCTGTACTGCTGGATTCCTGGAGGTCATAGCTGCTGGATCTGGGTGTGGTAAGTCTTCTGTCACGAACTGCTCCGAGACTCGAAGGTGGATCCAATAGCAGCTTTATTTGAGGGCAATCCAGAGGCATAATCCAATGTACAGGCAAGAGTCATACACAGACAGGCAGTCAAAACAAAGAAACAAACAAACAAACAAACAAACAAAACAGGCAGGGACCAGAGGCAAGAGAGTAATCCAGGGAACAGGGCAAGATATCCAAAACCAAAAGACAAGAAAACCAGGAGAATGCTCAGAAATGCAGTGTAACACTTAAACAAGACTTTAAACAAGACAAGACGTGGTGAGTGAAGGAATGAACATGATATAAATAGACTGAGACTAACAGGATGATGAGACAAAGGTGAATGTAATCAGTGAATGAGGTACAGGTGAATGTGATCAGTGATAAGTGATGATGAGTCCGGGCAGTGAGTTTTGGGAGATGTTGTTTGTGAGTGATAATAGTCTTATGTGGAGTGCCCTCTGGTGGCTCTCAAGGGCACTCCCGCCAGCAGCGTAAATTTCATCTAAAAGTTGGGGGGGGACAATAAACATGTAATTTCTCAAGAGCAATTTTTGAAGGGGACACAAATAATACAGCCAAAATCGTACTTGTAAGGATATGTGTACCAAAAAAAAAAAAAAAAAAAAAAAAAAAAAACATTTCGTACTTATTTGGCGTTTTGGTGTACTGAAATATTATCTAATATCCGTTTTCTTTTCTCTGTCATTTTATCTGACCAACAACACAAAGCGATAGTAGTTTAAATACGATTAAGGTTCACCACGCAGTCATATTATAATTATTAAATTATCTTGCGTCCTCCACATAGTATTTTATACTATGATATTCAGATATTTAGATATTCAACTGCAGCAAGCCCTCTGATCTGCCACTTATTATCATATTGAGCAAAACCCTACACAGATCTGACTGAACTTTCGGTTTAGAATTAGCCAATTTAGAATTCGGGGGCGGGTTGCTTGAATTTTGGGTTCATTAACCTATTATTCGTAATGAAAAACACAACAACAAAACAGTACAATGACACACTCCCTTAAACAGGCGCTTTTACGCTTTGAAACCAAATCTTCGATAATCTTGTCTGTCAGCTGTTTGCTCGTTCGGCTCGTGCTGTATTGAGCAGACCCGTTCAGTTTTTAATTGTTTTGTCAGTTCTCTAACTGAACTAAATGATTTTATTACTGTACAGTGGAGCGGGGCGGTGCGGTGCGGCCGTGGGCAAGTGATGTTAATAGTGTTTTGCCTAATCTGTATTAAAGAGAAAAGAATCACTTCATCTGACGTTTAAAGTGAATAAAATAGCCTTGACAGCTACTTACTGGTGTTTCACAACTGCTGTCTGAAGAGCCTTGTTCTCTCCCCAAACTTGTGTGGTAGTTTTTCTACGTTCTATGGGTAACGTTAGTTGAGGTGCACGGTGGATCAAACCACTGTGAGGCAAGGGGGGAGGGCGGACTCAAAATGTTTCTAAACTTAAAACGCATTTTTGTCCCGTTTGCGTTTGTATTGTTTTACTACTTACACATTTATTTTAAGTATATATTGTTATATTATTTACAATACTCAGCATGGTTTTTAGGGGGGACAGCCCTCAGATTGGGGGGTCCTGTCCCCCCCGTCAACCCCCGCGATTTACGCCCCTGACTCCAGCTGGTGACTGTTACAATTGCTCTCATTTGTAAGTCGCTTTGGATAAAAGCGTCTGCTAAATGACTAAATGTAAATGTAAATATTTCTGTCCTTGCATGTCTAGATTTCACGTTAGAACATTTCTCATTAGACGTATTATAAAATAATTGACTACTTTAATGATTAGAGCAGTATTTATCTGGCACAAACAATGAAATCACATTAAACAAAGAAATGTACATTATTTATCTGGAGATGGTGGAGATGGTCTAGTGGGTTTAACCACTGAACTGATATGCAGAAGGTTGCTGGTTCGATCCCAGCGGTCACCACCAGTGTGTCCTTGAGCAAGGCACTTTACTCCACGTTGCTCCAGGGGGATTGTCCCTGTAATAAGTGCACTGTAAGTCGCTTTGGATAAAAGCGTCTGCCAAATGCATAAATGTAAATGTCGGAGCGGACTGCGTGAGTCCCGCTCCTCCCTTCTTTTTCACCTCGGGGAGGTTCCCAGTGATACCCCAGACAACCAGACACACAAGGACACTGGAGTAAAGTTTAAAATTACACGTCTTTATTAATTTACTTAAAATTGGGGGAAAGGGGAAGTGAGGGGGCTAAAATCCAAGAGGACTGGAGAGTGAGGACACCGCCTCAGAGCTCGCCGGCTCTTTCCGCAGGAGAACCTCAGATAAGTCGTTTCGTCCTTTTTCTCAATATCTGGCTTCCATGTCCTGCTATGTGCTCACTTGTCTCTTTCTTTCTGTTTCCCCGGGCGGACCTTTCGGGGGATTTACGCCACAGCTTGCTCCTTCTCCTGAACACAGGGGTAGAACGGGTAAGTACAGGGGAACGGGGGCGACAGGGGTACCTCTCTCTTTCGGGCGTGCTTCGACGGCTTCCTTTCAGAATGTATCAAGGGCCGGTGTCATAGAAGTCGGCACCTCCGGGGCATCCGCTGGATCTGGGTCAATACTGGGACTTTTGTTTGGCATACAGGTAAGTATAACTTCGCTCAAAGGATATCACTCACAGACTCCATAGACACGGTTCATCAGTTTCTCTCTCCTTGTTCCAGGCTCCGTGATAGCGGTGGCTCAAGGGGCTTGACCACGGCGGTGGGGCTGGATCGGGCGCTTCTCTAGATGACTTCACACAGGTAAGTGCAGGTAAGTATGACTTTGCTCAATGGATATCACTCACAGACTCCGTAGACACGGTTCATCCGTTTCTCTCTCCTTGTTCCAGGCTCTGTGATAGCGGTGGCTCAGGGGGCTTGACCACGGCGGTGGTGCTGGATCGGGCGCTTCTCTAGATGGCTTCACACAGGTAAGTGCAGGTAAGTATGACTTTGCTCAATGGATATCACTCACAGACTCCGTAGACACGGTTCATCCGTTTCTCTCTCCTTGTTCCAGGCTCTGTGATAGCAGTGGCTCAGGGGGCTTGACCACGGCGGTGGTGCTGGATCGGGCGCTTCTCTAGATGGCTTCACACAGGTAAGTGCAGGTAAGTATGACTTTGCTCCGGGAGTATGTAGCGTTCTCCTCTCCTCGGGCCCTGCACACGCACACACAATTTCCTCCGACACAAGCACGTATCAATGGCTATTCAAGAGAGTGCTTACTTGGCTCCGGTCGTGCTACCCCTGTAGAGACAGAGAGTAGGGTGAGGTTCACAGCGTGAATGGTTAGGGCTGGTTACTCCGCCAGCTTCGGGATCGTACCTTCCCCAGAGAGTGGGTCAGCCTGGATAATGGTCTCGGGGACGACACGCACACACACAGCACAACACAGCAGATTCCAAGTGTACACTCTCAAAGTCAAAATACTGACTCACCCACGGCACACTACACACCAACCAGGTGTACTTAAGGTCCAGAGACCACTTTTCCCGCGTCGTTTATCTCGGGGGGGGGGGGGGGGGCAAGATCGCTGAAGCGCTGGTATAGCGAAGAACCAACGAAAAGGACGTTGCTGCTACACCACCCCGGCGGCTTTCACTGTCCGCCGGCTCTGGCTCTCCCACGCTCACTCTCCGCGGTGGGGCCACTCATTTTCCTAGTTTCAACGTCACAAGGCTCACAGATGATAAACCTCCGATGAAGTGGTTACTGTATACGTTTCTCAGGGTACTCACACATTGATCAACCCGTGTGCTCATCTTGTTCTCTCTTCCAGTGTCTGGCTCGCGTCCTGGCCGCTGTGCTCTCTCTCCCGAAGGGATTTGCTCACCAGCACTTCCGGCAACTGTCCTGTATGTAGCTTCTCAGAATCGGACACACACTTGACACTTGAATCACAATGCAAAACTCGGTCTGTATTATACTCAGCCTCGTCTCTTTTCTTCTCTTTATAGCTCTCCGGATCTTTGATCGCTCAGTCCACAATATCCACCTCGTGTTATCCTTTGTTTGCCCAGATGCCCAGATCCTCTCGCCGCAACGGCTGGAAGCGGCTACCACCACGCTCAGCTTGAGCCCGACTCAGAACTAACAGCTGCGGCTGTGTGTGACCGCTGCAAATGACTGACTCCGACTGACTTCTGGAGGCCCTCTTTGTACTCCGCCTACCTCCCCTTCACCCAATCCGGAGATCGCGCTGTTTATTGAAGCACCTGCCGCCAATTCTCTATGATTTTGGCGCGGGGACGGGAACCCGGAAGTAGTGGTGTTTGATCCGGGCGGAACAAATCTCTGCCACTATGGTTCCGCCCCAGGAAAAGTCACACCGTGACATAAATGTAAAACATTAAATGCAATTAATAAAAGTACAATACTGCCACGTACACAGGGGATTCAGGAGATGCATGACAGATTATTGATCAAAGATACCTTTAATAAACAGAGAATCACAACAGGAAAATACACAGGGAGAATGAACTCTAACCACACTTCTAATATTGACGTGAACTGACAAAGTATTGTTCAGAAGCAGGGGTGTAAATACACAAGAGCAAAACAAGAGAACTAAACGAGTCACAGGTGATAATAATCAGAAACTAAGGAAACTAACAGTGAGTAAATGGCCCTGTCCCAAATGGCAACCTAAACCCTCACAGTCTTCAGAGTCCACACTTTCACGACGTAATGCCACTTTGACTACCGGGAAGAAGTCCGCTGCATAACCCGCGCCAGTGTGGGCTCGGCAGAAGTGCGCATCAAGGGCGCATATCGACCGCAAAGGGGGCGCTCGCAAACACCCTTCTGAGACCTAAAATGACAAATGGGATACCCTGCATTCTCACTGACTTGATGGAAACACGCACGCAGTGGCCCTTGTAAGTCCACATGACCGAAAGTGCACATGAAGTGTGCCATTTGGGACAGGGCCAATGAGGTTACCAAAGCTGCGTCCCAATTCACCTACTTATACTCAACCCATTCTCACTCCCAAGGCGTCAAAATCTGAAGCATGGTCAAGTTCCGCATCAAAATGAAGACGCTAAAGATACCCCTAGGTGTCACTATATCGACACGCAGGTGCTCCATTGATTTCAATGAGAAACCTTTAGCGTCATACACAGGCGCGTTGGACATGGGAATGTTGTAGTCATGATGACATTATATATTGGGTTATGATTTTGCCATTATGACATGTTGGAGAGTGATTCTCAATTCAATCAGTCAGCGTAATGTTATTATCATTTATTTAACTTTTTACTTATATGCTATTTAGACACTTTGAACATGTAACCAAACCCCATCCCATCCCTAAACCTACCCATTTGTGTATTATATGATATAAAACACAGGATATAACAGGCAGATGCGACTGCAGGCACAATTTATTCAAAAAGTACAAAAAAGTGTTCCGAGGCCAAACGATTGATTTGTGTGAAGAAAATCCCCAAAAGCGATCAGTGTCTCCATCCGCAATTTCAAAAATTGCCACCCGAAGAAACGTTACGTTAGATTTTATAGTGAAATTGCATTGGCTCTCGTATGTCTCGTGACCAATTACGTCATTACGTCAACTTTGATTGTAAAATGTCATTGGCTCTCGTGTGTCTCGTGACCGATTGTGTCATGATAAAGAGTCGTGTGTATTATTTGAATGAGATTATACTGAGTGTGTGCGTGCGTTCACGGAGCGGTGGGATCATCATTTCAGCGATTAAAACATTAAGATCAACTCTGTTCTTTACATGAAGATATCATATGACTTCAGAAGACTTGGAATGCAACATGAGTTAATACTTTTATACTGTTTTCGGTCAGTTTTTGCAATAAATACCTGTGACTGTACTTTTATTTGCCTGTTACGTGTTTTATATTGTTTAGAAGTGGGTAGATTTAGGGTAGGAGTGGGGTTAGACACATTGGGCAAACAACTGAAATCAATGGAGTACCTGCGCGTCGATATAGTGACGTCTAGGGGTGCCTTTAGCGTCTTCATTGCGATGCGGCACTTGACCATGCTTCAGATTTTGATGCCTTTGTAGTGAGAATGGGTTGTTATACTACGATTTGTGAGGTAAATTACAAACTTTTGAGTGAGTAGCAGAAGAGTATCGAAGCTTTGGGACATACTACTTCGTCATCTTTAACGGACTCTGTTGCTTAGTTACATGCATCCCGTCACCGTTTAAACTGCCCTGTCAATCATCGTCACAGTTAAATTCCTCCACATTCAATTTAATTTCCTACCGTATCGGAGAGAAATGTAGTCGCAAGTTGATCTCCCATTCGTGGGTCTTTAATGCAGAGACTCCCCTCATGTGTTTGCAGTTTAAATATAATGACGCATCTAAAAGTTAATGGCCAAACGTATCATTACAAAAGTTCACAATGCTGCTGCAGGTGAAATATAACGTGGATAACATTGAATAAATATCTTTTATTATATATTTAATTCGATTATTTAATCGATTTAATATCGATTATATGAGTCAAGATGGCGCCGAGGATGGCCGCTACGTCGCAAGCTCTGCTGAAACATTGTAGTTTTTTGTTTGTTCTGTTTATAGTTTTTGTGTTTTTTGTCTTGGATGTTGTCTGCCTTACTACGTACGACAGACAGACACTTTTGGACATTGGTTCGGCTATCGCACTCCGAAAACCGGACTTTAAATTCTTCAGTGACGAACCGCCGTTTACAAACACAGCAGCGGAGCTCTTTGTCTGGACGGCCCGACCACGCAAACGCGGCCGGAGAAGGGGAAGCAGAGCCGGCGTACTTATCAGAGTAAGACGCCGCGCAAACCGACCCCCACTTCCCAGTATTTTACTGGCAAATGTTCAGTCTCTGGACAATAAACTCTGCGAGCTGAGAGATCTCTTTCCAACGAGAGACGAGGGACTGCTGCATTATCTGCCTCACAGAAACTTGGATGTCCGCTGAGATTCCAGATTCGGCCATCGAAACCGCGGGGTTCTCCGTGCATCGAATGGACAGAGAAAAAGATCTCTCCGGGAAAAGCAAAGGCGGGGGTGTATGTTTTATGATTAACCGATCCTGGTGTGATCAGAGGAACGTACATTCTATCAAGTCTTTCTGTTCTCCTGATCTGGAACTTCTCATGGTTCTGTGTCGACCATTCTGGCTACCGAGGGAATTCACCGCGGTCATCATCACAGCTGTGTATATTCCCCCGCAAGCCGACACAGACCGGGCACTAAAGGAACTGTATAGGACAGTGAGTGAGCAGGAAACCGCGCATCCTGAGGCCGCGTTTATTGTGACCGGGGACTTTAACAAAGCCAACTTCAAGCGCATCGCACCCAAATACCACCAACATGTTAACTTCAACACGCGAGGGAACCGCGTCTTAGATCACTGCTACTCCCCCTTCAAGGATTGTTACAAGTCCCTCCCGCGCCCACCATTTGGCAAATCGGATCACGCTTCCATCCTCCTTTTGCCCGCATATAGGCAAAGACTCAAACAGGAAGCACCCGCCCTCAGAACCATCCAGTGCTGGTCGGACCAATCAGATTCTATGCTACAGGACTGTTTTGATCACGCGGACTGGGAGATGTTCCGGTCGGCCTCTGATGACGACATCGAGGTTTACGCTGATAGCGTAACGTGTTTCATCAGGAAGTGCGTAGATGACGTTGTTCCGACCAAAACAATTCGGCTGTACCCTAACCAGAAGCCGTGGCTAAATGGGGATGTTCGCGCGGCACTCAATGCGCGGACCTTCACTTTTAACTCCGGTAACGCGGAGGAGCATAAACAAGCAAGTTATGCCCTCCGGAAAACCATCAGAGCAGCAAAACGGCAGTACAGGGACAAGATTGAAGGACAGTTCAACACCACCGACTCCAGAAGCATGTGGAGGGGAATTAACACCATCACGGACTATAAAGGGAACACAAACTCCACCGTGAACACCGCTGCCTCTCTCCCGGACGAGCTCAACACCTTCTATGCTCGCTTTGAGGGAACTAACACCGCCCTCGCGGAGAGAGCGCTCGCGGCTGAAGATGCAGAGGTTAGTGCACTCTCTGTATCTGTCGCGGATGTAACCCGATCCTTCCGGCGGGTGAACGTCCGTAAAGCTGCGGGTCCAGACGGCATTCCCGGCCGTGTGATCAGAGCGTGCGCGCACCAACTGGCTGGAGGGACTCTTCACGGACATTTTTAACCTGTCCCTCTCCCTGTCTGTGGTCCCCACATGCTTTAAAACGTCCACTATTGTTCCTGTACCTAAGCAATCAAAAACCACCTGCTTAAACGACTGGCGTCCTGTTGCTCTGACCCCCATCATCAGCAAATGCTTTGAGAGACTAGTCAGAAACCACATCTGCTCTGTTCCCCCCCCCTCACTGGACCCACTGCAGTTTGCATACCGCACAAACCGCTCCACTGACGATGCCATTTCATCCACTATACACACTGCTCTCTCCCACCTGGAAAAGAGGAACACGTATGTGAGAATGCTGTTTGTGGACTACAGCTCAGCATTCAACACCATTGTGCCCTCCATACTTGACGGGAAACTCCGGGCTCTAGGCTTAAACAGCCTGTTATGCAGCTGGATCCTGGACTTCCTGTCAAACAGACGCCAGGTGGTCAGAATGGGCAGTAACATCTCCTCATCACTGACTCTCAACACTGGAGTCCCTCAGGGCTGCGTTCTCAGCCCACTCCTGTACTCTTTGTACACACATGACTGTGTGGCAACCCACAGCTCCAACACCATCATCAAGTTTGCTGACGATACGACGGTGGTAGGTCTTATCACCGACAATGATGAAACGGCCTACAGAGAGGAGGTGCACACTCTGACACGGTGGTGTCAGGAGCACAACCTCTCCCTCAACGTCAGCAAGACCAAGGAGCTGGTGGTCGACTTCAGGAGGAATGAGAGAGAACACCGCCCCATCACCATCGATGGAGCACCGGTGGAGAGAGTCAGCAGCTTCAAGTTCCTCGGTGTCCACATCACAGAGGAACTCTCATGGTCCGTCCACTCTGAGGCCGTTGTGAAGAAGGCTCATCAGCGCCTTTTCTTCCTGCGACGGCTGAGGAGGTTTGGAATGAACCGCCACATCCTCACACGTTTCTACACCTGCACCATCGAGAGTCTGCTGACTGGCTGCATCACCACCTGGTACGGCAACAGTACCGCCCGCAGCCGCAAGGCCCTGCAAAGGGTAGTGCGCACGGCCAGCTGCATCATCGGAGGTGAGCTTCCCTCCCTCCAGGACATTTACGCCAGGCGGTGTGTGAAGAGAGCTCAGAGGATCTTCAGAGACTCTAGCCACCCGAACCATGGGCTGCTCTCACTGCTGCCATCAGGCAGACGGTACCGCAGCATTAGAACACGCACCAGCCGACTCCAGAACAGCTTCTTCCCACAAGCAATCAGACTACTTAACTCCTGATCCATCAGGATCATAACACACTCTGGACAGAATATCACTCAGCACAACCCACTGTAGATACACACACATTATATACACATTTATTTATCATACAGCATCTATTGCACTTTGGATTTCAATTTTTCAATCTGTGAATAATATTTTATACTATACATTGTATATTATTATTACTATTATAGCGTAATGTATATTGTTTAGTGTATGTTTAGTGTATATTGTTTAAAGTATATGTATATTGTAAGTATGTGTATATTGTTTAAAGCTGTGAGAACTACACTCACATTGTGTAAATTATTTATTGTTTATTGTAGAGTTTACTGTGCTGTGAGTAATTGTGTGCGCATCAGATGTGTAATCTGATGCTGCTTTAAATGTTGTACATGTCATGTCATGACTACTATGTTGCTCGGAACTGCACCTAAGAATTTCACCTACTGTTGCACTTGTGCATATGTAGAGTGACAAATAAAGTGATTTGATTTGATTTGATTTGATTTGATTTTCGTCTGGTTAAATACTGATAATTGATCACTCAATCCCCTTAATAAAAACCTCTCTACTTAACCGTCGGACTCGCACATCCTTCATGTTTGTAGTTTTTTTAACACTTTTTATCCGCGTTTGTAGTTCTAATCGAATCCTCGTCCAACTCGCAATGGGTTGTGGGCAATATTAGACCTTAGAGTGTGTGTTGATCTGCACTTCGAATTCTGACGGGAAATAGTAGACCATCCGGGGATCTTTGGAATACTCTTTTCAACATACTACGATTTGGGACATACTAATTCTATTTTCAAAAACTATTTAGGACGGATAGTATGCGAGTTGGGACACAGCACAAGAAGGCTAAACTAAGGGTCCGTTTACACAATACCATTTTCAACTAACAGTACACTTTTTATGCGTTTTAGGCTATGCTTTTACACGACAACAGCATTTTATTTTCAAACAGGTTTTGAAGTGAATGTTTTTGAAAACGATACTGTTATTGTCTCTGTGTAAACTACAAAACCACAAATTTGTGAAACATTGACATCAAGCGCATACGTATTACGTGTTCAGTCTATAGGAGTGTAGTTTTTCTTTACAAATTGACATCGCCAACTACTGGCCTTTCAGCAGAATACAGTGTTTTTAAAGGACCCCTGAAATCAAATTTTAAGTTTTTTTTCTTTTAGTATGAATATGCTAGCCTTAAGGTTATGAATAAGCTGGTGTGTTCCAAAACAATGATAAAATTTGCATTTAGGAGATAAAAGCATTCAAAACATATAGTCTTTCACTCCTGCTAAAATGGATCACAGATTTTTATGACAACACCGCAGACTTCAGCTTCTCATCACATCTTCAGTCCAATCAAATGCTCTCTAGAATCTAAAGCATCCCGCCCCCTAAATAGACACTAGTGTTGCCGGTTCCCGGTTCTTTTCCGCAAACTGGTTCTTTTGGACAGTTTGTTTCAATGAACCAGTTCAAAAAAATGGTTCACCGGTTCAAAAAAGCGGTTCACTTGTTATTTTACGTCCTCACATAATGACATCAATTCTAACATCCCGGCAAATGAAAATACATTAAAAAACATTCAAAGTAATTTGTAATCATAACTTAGTAATGTAATCATCATCATCATCATCATCATCATCATCATCATCTTGGATAAGTTTCTTACATTTACGTTTTGCAAAAGCACCCAAAACATCCAATGACGTGCAAACGCGGATGTTAAACACTCTCTAGAATCCAAAGCATCCCGTCCCCTAAATAGACACTAGTGATGGGAAGTCCGGTTCTTTTCCGTGAACCGGTTCTTTCGGACAGTGTAGAGTGTACGCAAATAAAAAGACAGTTTTGAATGATGTCTTACTCTAATGTTAAAAATGGATATGTAAATGTATCGAACCATGAACTCAAAACCAAGGTACGTACAGAACCGTGACTTCTGTGTACTACTAAGCAGACATGGATAAGCATAAACCGGTTTATCTAATCCCCCCGGGAACTGGAAGACTCTTACTCAACATGCATGACAACCAAAGGCATTGAAGGATCTAGATAAAGGCAAGCTAGCAGTGTTGGGATTCAATTTGAGGAAGCTTCCATGACAAGTGTTTAACAAGGTTGGGCTCAGCAGGATAGCGTGAGGCGCAAATAATTAGAACACTGGGGAACCGTGTTCTGCAGGGGGTTTCAGCACAGACCTGAAATGTGACAGACAATACAAGCCTTTGTCATCACCCATTGTTCATTCAGCTGTCAGCAGATGGTGTAAATCACAACATGTGGAGGTGTCCCATCTGTTGCTCGGGGGCATGATCATTTGCCTTTTAAATGTCTGGAAGGGTTGAACACATAATTGAGCAGTAATAAAGACAGTGAATGATAAATGCATTTACCCAGCCCTTCAAAAGTCATTGTGTTATGGAATCTTTCTTTCTTTATGAAAATATATACAAAGGAGATGTGCATTGAGTCTCAAGTCTCATATTTTAGCTTGTATTTGTCTCTACAGCCTGCTATAAGAGATAGAACTACATTTTATGTGTGTGTATATATATATATATATATATATATATATATATATATATATATATATATATATATATATATATATATATATATATATATATATATATATATATATACAGGTCCTTCTCAATAAATTAGCATATTGTGATAAAGTTCATTATTTTCCATAATATAATGATAAAAATTAAACTTTCATATATTTTAGATTCATTGCACACCAACTGAAATATTTCAGGTCTTTTATTGTTTTAATACTGATGATTTTGGCATACAGCTCATGAAAACCCAAAATTCCTGTCTCAATAAATTAGCATATCATGAAAAGGTTCTCTAAACGAGCTATTAACCTAATCATCTGAATCAAAATTACACCTGCAAAAGATTCCTGAGGCTTTTAAAAACTCCCAGCCTGGTTCATTACTCAAAACCGCAAACATGGGTAAGACTGCCGACCTGACTGCTGTCCAGAAGGCCATCATTGACACCCTCAAGCAAGAGGGTAAGACACAGAAAGAAATTTCTGAACGAATAGGCTGTTCCCAGAGTGTTGTATCAAGGCACCTCAGTGGGAAGTCTGTGGGAAGGAAAAAGTGTGGCAAAAAACGCTGCACAACGAGAAGAGGTGACCGGACCCTGAGGAAGATTGTGGAGAAGGACCGATTCCAGACCTTGGGGGACCTGCGGAAGCAGTGGACTGAGTCTGGAGTAGAAACATCCAGAGCCACCGTGCAAGGAAATGGGCTACAGGTGCCGCATTCCCCAGGTCAAGCCACTTTTGAACCAGAAACAACGGCAGAAGCGCCTGACCTGGGCTACAGAGAAGCAGCAGTGGACTGTTGCTCAGCGGTCCAAAGTACTTTTTTCGGATGAAAGCAAATTTTGCATGTCATTCGGAAATCAAGGTGTCAGAGTCTGGAGGAAGACTTGGGAGAAGGAAATGCCAAAATGCCTGAAGTCCAGTGTCAAGTACCCACAGTCAGTGATGGTCTGGGGTGCCATGTCAGCTGCTGGTGTTGGTCCACTGTGTTTTATCAAGGGCAGGGTCAATGCAGCTAGCTATCAGGAGATTTTGGAGCACTTCATGCTTCCATCTGCTGAAAAGCTTTATGGAGATGATTTCATTTTTCAGCACAACCTGGCACCTGCTCACAGTGCCAAAACCACTGGTAAATGGTTTACTGACCATGGTATTACTGTGCTCAATTGGCCTGCCAACTCTCCTGACCTGAACCCCATAGAGAATCTGTGGGATATTGTGAAGAGAAAGTTGAGAGACGCAAGAGCCAACACTCTGGATGAGCTTAAGGCCGCTATCGAAGCATCCTGGGCCTCCATAACACCTCAGCAGTGCCACAGGCTGATTGCCTCCATGCCACGCCGCATTGAAGCAGTCATTTCAGCAAAAGGATTCCCGACCAAGTATTGAGTGCATAACTGAACATAATTATTTGAAGGTTGACTTTTTTTGTATTAAAAACACTTTTCTTTTATTGGTCGGATAAAATATGCTAATTTATTGAGATTTTGGGTTTTCATGAGCTGTATGCCAAAATCATCAGTATTAAAACAATAAAAGACCTGAAATATTTCAGTTGGTGTGCAATAAATCTAAAATATATGAAAGTTTAATTTTTATCATTACATTATGGAAAATAATGAACTTTATCACAATATGCTAATTTATTGAGAAGGACCTGTATATATATATATATATATATATATATATATATATATATATATATATATATATATATATATATATATATATATATATATATATATATATATATATATATATATGTATATATATATATATTCAGTTTGTTCTGTGATTGTTCTGTCTATATACACTCACCTAAAGGATTATTAGGAACACCTGTTCAATTTCTCATTAATGCAATTATCTAATCAACCAATCACATGGCAGTTGCTTCAATGCATTTAGGGGTGTGGTCCTGGTCAAGACAATCTCCTGAACTCCAAACTGAATGTCAGAATGGGAAAGAAAGGTGATTTAAGCAATTTTGAGCGTGGCATGGTTGTTGGTGCCAGACGGGCCAGTCTGAGTATTTCACAATCTGCTCAGTTACTGGGATTTTCACGCACAACCATTTCTAGGGTTTACAAAGAATGGTGTGAAAAGGGAAAAACATCCAGTATGCGGCAGTCCTGTGGGCGAAAATGCCTTGTTGATGCTAGAGGTCAGAGGAGAATGGGCCGACTGATTCAAGCTGATAGAAGAGCAACTTTGACTGAAATAACCACTCGTTACAACCGAGGTATGCAGCAAAGCATTTGTGAAGCCACAACACGCACAACCTTGAGGCGGATGGGCTACAACAGCAGAAGACCCCACCGAATACCACTCATCTCCACAAATAGGAAAAATAGGTTACAATTTGCACAAGCTCACCAAAAATGGACAGTTGAAGACTGGAAAAATGTTGCCTGGTCTGATGAGTCTCGATTTCTGTTGAGACATTCAGATGGTAGAGTCAGATTTTGGCTTAAACAGAATGAGAACATGGATCCATCATGCCTTGTTACCACTGTGCAGGCTGGTGGTGGTGGTGTAATGGTGTGGGGGATTTTTTCTTGGCACACTTTAGGCCCCTTAGTGCCAATTGGGCATTGTTTAAATGCCACGGCCTACCTGAGCATTGTTTCTGACCATGTCCATCCCTTTATGAGCACCATGTACCCATCCTCTGATGGCTACTTCCAGCAGGATTATGCACCATGTCACAAAGCTCGAATCATTTCAAATTGGTTTCTTGAACATGACAATGAGTTCACTGTACTAAAATGGCCCCCAGATCTCAACCCAATAGAGCATCTTTGGGATGTGGTGGAATGGGAGCTTCTTGCCCTGGATGTGCATCCCACAAATCTCCATCAACTGCAAGATGCTATCCTATCAATATGGGCCAACATTTCTAAAGAATGCTTTCAGCACCTTGTTGAAACAATGCCACGTAGAATTAAGGCAGTTCTGAAGGCGAAAGGGGGTCAAACACAGTATTAATATGGTGTTCCTAATAATCCTTTAGGTGAGTGTATATATGTATATACTGTATATATAGTGCATGGGGGGGTCTAATGGTATTTCATGCATTCTAACGCAAGCAATGTCTAGCCCAGCAATATTTTGGTGCTACTTAAGAACCACTTTTCCTGGCTCGGAGCCGGTGCTTTGGGTGTGGAAACACAAAGAACCGATTTGAAACTAGGCTCTGGCTCCGAACTAGCACCAGCACTGCCTTAGTGGAAAAGGGGTATTAGAGGACTCTGGATTTTGTTTCAAGACCAGTCAAGACCACAACTGCTGGGATATTAATAAATTGCCAGTGCATTGTCTGATTTATTTATTAACATTATTAATGTAATTGGGTAATTTCATGTGATTGGTAACAGCTCTATATAGTGTCATATTCGAATTATATTTATTGATTAAAAATAAGTAATTTCTCAGGCGGTAATGTGGATCTTTATGAATTTAAGGAGTGCTGGTCTTGACTCGGTCTCGCCCTGCCTTGGTCTTGGTCTCGACTTGGTCTTGGATTAGGTGGTCTTGACTACAACACTACACTTTAGAATATTCGCACTATTACCTATGATTTTGCCTCAATAAACGCCTAATTGCTTCTTATTAATAGTTAGTAAAGTTGTTGTTAAGTTTATGTATTGGGTAGGATTAAGGGATGTAGAATATGGTCATGCAGAATAAGGCATTAATATGTGCTTAATAAGTAATAATAAACAGCCAATATCCTAGTAATATGCATGCTAATAAGCAACTAGATTATAGTGAAATTTGACCCTTTTGGTAAAAAGCACTCTAATTACAGTGATGTGAATATCATAGTTCAGAATAAAATAAATAAATATTATAGTTATCGGGAAAATCAAAACACTAGTTTAATTGCCATGACAACAATGTCACAGTGTCACATTTCCTTTATGTAAAATATACATACTGTACAATGCACCCAGTCCCAAATGCAATTAATATATGGCATTCTGAACTCTATCATGTATAAAGTTACACTCCTCTCCATTCAGCATCCAGTCTCTGGCTCAAGTCCCATTGACCCAGTCTGCACATCACAGCACAGCACAGAGATCAGAGTGCAGCAGTTGTCAAGCAAATTCTCTTTCTGAATTTCTGCCCGAGTCTTTGCTCATGCACACTGCAATCTCAAAGCAAATCTCACAGTATGGCTGTGAGCTTTACATAATGTATATGATAATGAAAGGACATGAAAGTGCATTTCCTTAGCGGGAAGGCTGATAACAGGCCTCAAACGGATGCAAATAATTTCACACGCACAAATACAATAATAAAGTAGTTATTGGGTAGGGTTAGGGGTAAGTGTAGGGAGGGCATATTGTCCTTATAAGGTGGCTGTGGCGAGCAGCGAGGTTGAGGGACCGTGAGGGCGGGACGAGGCGACGCTCATCAGGGAGGATGAGCACCAGCTGCGCGCCGCACGATCTCGGGTCTCGCGGAGGAGTGAGGGAGTATAAAGGAGGAGCGACGACAGTGAGGGACGAGAGAGGACCAGGCCTGGATTTTGTGTTGTTTTTTATTTATGTTTTGTTATGTGTTGCTGCAGTCGTCCGTGAGGGGCTGCAGATTTTATTTTCATTTTATGTTCATTTGTTTGTATGTAGGCGGCAGTCGACCGTGAGGGGCTGCCGCCGCCATTATTATTTTGTGTTTATTTGATTAAACGTTTTGAATGTTCGCCGGTTCCCGCCTCCTTCTTCCCACACGAGCTAACATTACTACAGTGGCATTAATTTAATGATTGTAATGTACTAAATAATAATTTACACGCTGTTATCATTGCATCCTGTCAATGTACAACAATACTGAGGTGCAAATAGTATCTGCCACTATTTATAACTATACATAGCATCTAACAACTATTTGCACATATTGCAAAGAGTGTAAATAGAAGTATCGCTATTTTCACTTAGTGTAAATAGCATATCGATAAGAAAATACAACATTTTGAGCAAAAAGCTGAGAAAATCACATTTTGTCAAACACTACATCCAGATGGGATTTAAAACACAGATGGAGTAGATCTAGTCTATCAACACTCCCAAAGCTTCACAGCCCCATAGCTCGTCCTGGGTTGACATTTCATTCAGTAACATTAGACCGTTTCGATTTACACACTGTTAATGTTGGTGATCGCGTTATTTTACCTATGCGTATGATTAGGCCTACATATGATATCGCTTGTTTCTGCATCTCCTTCACATGTGTTTTGAACAGGAGATTCAGTACTCATTCAGAAGGTGCATAATAACTCTATCTCATAATAACTGTGAGATGGTGGTCCAGTGGGTTAAACCATGGAGCTGATATGCAGAAGGTTGCTGGTTTGATCCCAGCGGTCACCACCAGTGTGTCCTTGAGCAAGGCACTTTACTCCATGTTGCTCCAGGGGGATTGTCCCTGTAATAAGGGCACTGTAAGTCGCTTTGGATAAAAGCGTCTGCCAAATGCATAAATATATAAATATAATATATAAATATATAATAGCGCCCCCTACCATACAACAGTGGAGCATGGAAAGTTGGAAACTTCCGTCAATGTTGGGGAAAGAGTTAAGCTGTAATTTTAACTTGCACCACCTAAATAGAGATATATTAGCATTCAATGTTTTATTAAAATGATAACTGAAACATTCAGTTTAGAGTTTCCCAACCTCTTCTAACAGTTTCATTGAGCAATACCAAATCTCTCTACCTCCTACTCTCTCTCTCTCTCTCTTTTCATGGTCTATATCGGAGCTGCTTGTGCTAGCTAAAGGTTACCGGAATGCAATAGCAGAAGCCTGAATACTGCCCTGGTGTTAGTAGTCCTCTGCCGAGCAATTATGGCAACTGAATTACCATGGCTTGCAAGGTTGTCTGGGATCATTACCAATTAACCTTTAGGGATGCCTGTCACCATGTTTGAGCTTGTTTTGTCTGGGAAACAAAGGGGAGAGGAAGGAAAACACTGGTCTAAATTATCCAGAGCTTGACAACACACAATTACCAACTAATTACCCAGAAGCTCACGTCCTCTACAGTGCTTCTGGTCAGGTCTGTGTCATAATAAAGCAAAGTAGAAACTTTTGTTGTTATTGTCTGTTCTCTTAAAGGAATATTCCGTGTTCAATAGAAGTTCAGCTCAATTGAAGGCACTTGTTGCATAATTCTGATTACAACCCAAAAAAAGTTTTAAGCTTGGTAAATCTTGGTAACACTTAACTTGAAGTCTTTATATATAATGCATTGTATAAATAATGACTTGTAATGCATCTTATAATAGGGTTGGGTATCGAGAACTGGTTCCATTTACTGCCTCCAAATTTCCAAGAACCATGAATTCGATAAGACATGTATTTTGATTCCACTTAGCAATTCCTCTGTGCGCATTTCAGGCTTTTTGGCTTCTGGATTGGCCCACATTGGGTAAACCTTATCAAAGTCTTTATACAAATTAAATATCATGAACATGTTTGAACTGTTTTAGTGATTTGTTGGTGAGAACATCTACATTTAAGGACTAATTCGAAATGGCGGCACTCTATGGTAAGCGGACACTAAGACCTGGGGGAGAATTGTGTGAGGCATGACCGGAAAGGGTGCTAGGGTTAATAATGTCTCACAAATTAGACCAAGTGAAAGAACTATTCTAAAGGGAGATAAATGTGAATGGTAAGCTGGGCTCTTTGATTGTTCAGGAGCAGGCTGATAATGATTTTAGCAGTGGATAACGCAAGCTACCTTGCCTTAAAATCATCAGCTAAAATCATCATCTCAGTGTCTGGTGCAGCTGTGCATATCACACTTCGTGTAAAAACAGTGTTTTTTGCGATGTGGAAAATATCGACTGGCAGTTCCCTTCTCACACAGACCTGATCCATGGATTTATAATGAGAAGCAGAACCGCTCACACCTTTGACACGTATATGTTTCTGGAAATATCTAGCATAAACAGCAACACTTCTGTCATCTGTCAATGATTTTTATCTCATTCACTCACACATACGTCATCATCTTAAAATCTGTAAATATGCACAGTATTAACAAACCTATATTGTTGCTGTTGCACATTTCTTAGTTGTAAGAAACTAGCTCCAGCTCAGGACCAGCTTAAACCAGCTCACGACCAACTATGCACCAGCATAAACCAGCTGCCATGCTTCAAAACATGCCTAACCAGCATTTTCTGTTTTTATTCAACCGGGTTGTCTTTAGTTTTGCGTTTTGTTAGGGTCCTTGTCACTGTCTGTAGCATGATACAATATCTGCAACCCAACCAGGTTGCACAGGCAGTGCTGCTCCTCCAGGATGGCACATCAGTACATGCCGTTGCAAACAGGTTTGGTTGGTCTCCCATCACAGTTTCAAAAGCATGGAGGAGATACTGGGAGAAAGGCTGTTACAGGAGGAGAGCTAGACAGGGATGTAGAAGGGCAACAACCCAGCAGCAGGACCGGTATTTGTTTGTGCGAGGAGGAACAGGAGGATCACTGCCAGAGCACTACAAAATGACCTCCAGCAGGCTACAGGTGTGCATGTTTCTGACCAAACTGTCATGAAGGTCAACACCAGAATTGGCAAATTGGCACCCCTTGCTCTACAAAAATGAGAGCAGTTTCACACTTAGCACATGTGACAGATGTGAAAGAGTCTTGAGATGCCGTGGGGAATATTATACTGCGTGCAGCATCATCATCCAGCATGACCAGTTTGATGGTGGGTCAGTAATGGTCTGGGGAGGAATATCCTTGGATTGTCGCACAGACCTCCATGTGTTAGCCAATAGTTCCTTTACTGATGTTAGGTACTGGGATGAAATTGCCAGACCTTATGTTGGTGCAGTGGGCACTGGGTTCCTCCTGGTGCATGATAATGCCCGGCCTCATGTGGCTAGAGTGTGTAGCCAGTTTTTAGATGACGAAAGCATTGATGCCATTGAATATTCCTCACGTTCCCCAGACCTGAATCCAATTGAGAACCTCTGGGACATTAGCCGCTTTTCCATTGTCGGGCCGGTTCAAGCCAGGGCTTTCAACAAGCCGGACTGGGCTAATAGCCTCGGACCTGTAGCACCGAGCCCAAAACCACACTGCATTTCCACTGTCGGGCCAGAAGCTCCACAGCACTTTCTGGAACAACGTCACACAAACCCATCATTTCACCAACAAATGGAAGTTTTATCAGAAAACTAATCAGAAAGACATCATTGGAAACTAACGAAGAAAAGTATTTACCTTATCATTTACTTAAAGATTTAAAACCCTAGCATCGATGGTTAACCACAGTTTTACAATAATAAGTGATACATTGATCATAGTGAATTCATTTTGAGACTCAATATTGCACATCAGTTCCACATAAATAAAGTGGTATTTACTGTTATTTCACAAAAGAAAGAGGACGCACATACTTATTCAGTCGTGTCTGTTTCTGTTTATTTGTATTCACAGGACAGTATGTTTACACCACATTTAGAAAGAATAATCATTTCTACAGATTTTACACCATAAATACGTCCTGAGGAACTTTAGCACTCTCTCCAGTGACAGTCCCAATGCAGTTAGGCTATATTTTCAGTCAGAGAAACAGAGGAAGCTCCTGAAAAAAGAGACAAGAAAAAATACACAATTGTGATAGCCAATATGATTTGTCTGATTCTTTTCCAAGTGGTCGCATTTACCATGTTTACGGTGATCAGAATCAGAAACAGAAGTTATTTCAAACACTCGCTGGTGTCTGAAAGTGAGTTTTGAGCTAAAATGATTACATATTAAAATAATGTCTGATGTTAGCTGGTATATGAAATCATCCACGGCACTGACATCTCCAGAATCAGATAAAATCCGCCTTTGTTCGTAACCACTCCTCAAGCCCGAGCTGGCCCGCTTTGGACCAAGGTCCAAAAAACCCTGGTCGTTGGCCCAGAGGAAGCCCGAATGAGGCCCAGATCAAGCCCCGGAAGTGACAGTGGAAACGTGGCTTTTATGTATCAGAGCATCCAGAGCTACCAAGTAGCACCACAGACCAGGAGCTCACTAATGCCCTGATCCAGGTCTGGGAGGAGATCTCTCAGTACACCATCTGCCATCTCGTCCTTCGGATGAGATGTTAAACCAAGGCCCTGACTCTCTGGTCATAAAAAAAATCTCAAATTTGCCCATTGGTCTCTGGCCATCATCATGGCCTCCTAATAATCCCCATATTGGCTTAATCACTCGGTCTCCTCTCCACCAATAAGCTGGTGTGTAGTATGGCTGCCGTCGCATCATTGGTGGTGATTGAGGAGAGTGAATGATTTTGAATCCAGCCCTCTTACTGTGTTGATGATTTTGGTTTCCATTGACTGTTGTCACATAATTTTGTGCTTCACAAATTATAAAATGTATATAAATGTGGCAGTTTGCTCTCCTAAGCGCAATACAATACCAATTATGGCACAAAATAGACTACGCCACCCCGGATAATGGGCCAGGGACCCGTTTGTACATCAAGTGCAAAGCACACAGATACGCAGTGACTGGGTCAGATAACAGACAACAAGGAAACGTTTCAAATTGTTTATTAAATACAGATAAGAAAAATACCAAAAGACACAATACAAACACACATTAGAATAAATATGTAAACTATAACACTTATCCATTTCAGAATTGGGAATTCAGTTCGCCCGCCCGGTAAACACTGCAACTGGTGCTCTCACCACACAGCACCCAATCACCCTCTGTGAACACAGCAAACGAGAAGCACACCACCACACCAGAGGACGTGGGCGTTGAACTGGCACCCCAACTCTGGGCAAAAGAGAAGAGAGGACAAACTGAGACATAAGCAACCATACACACACACACACTTTCCACGTAATAGTCTTTTGGTTGAACCCGTATCACATGTGGACAGATGGAATCAGTTGTTTACACAAAAAAAATAAAAGCAACCACTCACTGGCAAACGCTCATTAATAGCTTTCCAACACTGCGTCGCCTGATGATTACAGTATTTTAAAAATGCACCCTTCTCAGGTCGGAGTTAGAAATACATGTAAGACATTCCAAAAACAGACAATAACAATTTTACAAACGTAGATACTTTAAATAACAATGTTTCTGCTATAAAAAAAAGCTAATAGAAATGACAACCCAGTTATTCGCCGCTGTACTCCAGCCCAAAGATCAGCACTGAATTTGCTAGCTTTGGAAAGCGTCACTACGGCCAAAAATGCGCTATTGTTCCGGCTGTCTCAAGACGGATGAGAGATAAGAGGAAGTATTAGTCAGATAATCATAACAAGCGCTGTTCCAGTAATAGTCACTGAGAAATGGTCGAGGAGTTTCTGGCAAGGGGAAACCTGATCCAATCGGTCGTCACTAAGCCCAGCTACTCCCACCAAGCCTGCTGTAACACCACCCCTGTATTACTAAAACAAATATATAACACACGATAATTGTAATTTACACATTTATGATCTCATGAACTTAACATTGACATGTGTATGACTTACCGGTAAATAGTGAATCACACCGCTCAGTGCACTCACTAGGGTGCAAATTATAGGATCGATCACAAAAAAAACCAATATATCGCATCGTTTATAATTTGTGAATTTATGGTCTTGTGAACCTGATATTGAAATAAGTATGACTTACCGGTAAATGGTGAATCACACCACTCAATGTACTCAATAGGGTGCAAATTACAGGCTTGCCATAACGGATACATTATCAATGAGTTTACAGTCCTCCTCAGTCGCACTGTGAATTGAACGAGTCTTAAATTATCTTCTCTAACGCACGTTCAGAATTAAGCAGCTACCAGCATTTCTTACCTCCCGAATGTAAACACTGCGTGCCAGGATGACGTCACTTCCAGAACGAGAATGACGCGCTCGCTTAAGCGTCATTCCCGTCCCCTTTTTATATCTGCCGCGCGTACCCGGTCCGCCCCTAATCATTATCATGATGGAGCGCATCACCACATAAATAACAATTTTTTTTATATTTAATTAAGCACCATTGAGATCCAATGTGTGATTTAAGTGTTCCCTTAATTTTTGAGCAGCTATTTAGATTAATATGTTATCATGTGTGTGAGATGGTGGTCCAGTGGGTTAAACCATGGAACTGATATGCAGAAGGTTGTTGGTTCGATCCCAGCAGTCACCACCAGTGTGTTCTTGAGCAAGGCACTTTACTCCATGTTGCTCCAGGGGGATTGTCCCTGTAATAAGGGCAATTCATTCAACGTTCCCAGCTGGTGGAACGATCTTCCCAACACCATCCGAAACGCAGAATCATTGACATCATTCAAAAGTCAACTTAAAACTCAGCTCTTCCATGAGCACTTAACCTCATAAAAAAAAAAAAAAACCTTTCCTTTCCTCTTTCTCTTCCTTCTTCCCTCCCTACTCTAGCCTGTGCTACACTGAGCAATGTACACGGTCTCAGGATCTTATTGCACTTCTCGACTCTTCATGACCTATCGCTTCATGCACCGCCAAGTTGTAAGTCGCTTTGGATAAAAGCGTCTGCTAAATGCATAAATGTAAATGTAAATGTAAATGAAAGTCGCTTTGGATAAAAGCGTCTGCCAAATGCATAAATGTAAATGTAAATGTAAATGAAAGTCGCTTTGGATAAAAGCGTCTGCCAAATGCATAAATGTAAATGTAAATATACAGTATCGCTCCTTTGAATGTATCTTGAATGTATCTTGAGTAAAACAGCTCTATTTTAATGGAAAACATACAAAAGACAAACATTTATACTTCAGTCACAATTATTAAAGCCAATTCTATATAAATAAGTAAGAAACTTGTGGCTCTTACTGTATGTGTTAACATGATTTTAGTGTGACAAAAATCCAATCTTACAACTTTGCTTCCATGACAACGTAATGCCTAAAAGACTGTAAAATGAAAAGAGCCATTTTAAGTGCTTCACTGTAACCTCAATTTCTTCTTTTATTTTTTTACATTTACCTTTGTTGTGCTCTGCTGTTTGAGCTAGAGCAGTGGTTCTCAACCCTTTTGACTTCAAGAGGTTTGACGCTAAAAGGGTTTCCCACAACAAAAGTCAAAGACCCCATGACTTAATAAGGAATAAATTAAAAAAAAAAACACAATTGCTACTTTATTTTAATTGAAACCCTTGAGGTCCATTTGGAAGTTGGCTGAGGCCCCCTAGTGGGCCCCGGCCCCAGGTTGAGTGCTAGAGCCTTTTTTATGCTAATACTGTGCTAAAAATGATGTTAGTGGAGCTCAACTTGTTTAATTTTTTAATTAAGTCTCCATTAAGAACCCTATCCTGTCAAGAACACTGCATAGTCTGAATACTGTATTCCTTGGAGATTTATAAGTGCTTGATTAAATTTATGTCCTTAAAATTGTTTTATATGTTGTTTTTACTTAAAATCTCATAAAATAATTGTGTGAAACATAAAACAAAACGTCTGCTTCAAAATCTTTCTAAAAGTTCAACTCTTAAGTGTTTACTGTCCCGTTTGACTTATTATAGATTTAGTTGAGACTAGACATTGTAATCCATGACAGCCTGAAGCACTAAAGGATTGGTTACATATTCCAATCTTTGTCAGATATGAAAATGGTGGTGGCTTAAAGATGAGTGACCGTTAAAAGCTGCCTGCCACATAAACAAATCGGAGGAATAATTTAGAGGATGCAAAGGACTCGTTCTTTCAGAACAGACTTCTGACTCAACACTTTCAGTTCCAGCGCTCTGACAGCATGCCTAACATCTCACATGGATTTAAGGCTCATTTGCTGCAGACAACCTTCTACTGTCTATTACATTGGCATATGTGTCTTCCCCCAAAATAAGCTGGAAAGAGAATATCTATCTTTAACTGATAGATTCTTTAAGGACAAATAATATTGCAATTTTAGGTGTACTGTTATTTAAGCGACCAGACCTACGATGTTCACCTTAAAATGGGTGAAAAAAACTACTCTAACGTTCAAAAGTCTGGTTCCAACAGTGTTTCAACAGCGGAAAGAAGTCACTTAACATTACATGTTAATACTTATTTGCAGCTGTATCATACAAATAAATAGTTAAAAAATCATACATTGTGATTTCTGGATTTTTTTTTTAGATTATGTCTCTCGCAGTGGACATGCACCTACGATGACAATTTCAGACCCCTCCATGATTTCCAAGTGGGAGAACCTGCAAAATAGCAGGGTGTTCAAATACTTATTTTCCTCACTGTATATTTTTGTCATTTAAAATAAAAATATCATCTTTGCTTATGTGGAGCTCAGGCTGAAATGTGAATGGAAAAGCAATGATTTATGAATAGCTATTCTGTTTGCTCAAACAATGACCTTTTGATTGAGCTGTTTTCCTTGTGTTTGTACCCTAGGGATGTGCAGCAGTGTGTGTTGGAGCACGCTGTGTGTGAGGCACTGAAGCATCTGTGAGAGGGTGACTGGTTGGGTTCGTGTCTATGAACTGGCCTTCTGCATATGCCTCACAGAGCATGAGGCAACTAGGGCAACAGTGCAGCCGCAGTCACATCCACAGGCTGAGCAAGTGTTTGCTTATGTGCGTGTGTGCGTTTTGTCTTCGAGCAGCTGTCAGTATCTTTCAAGAGGCATTGGTCGTGAAGGATTGGATCTTCCCTTTGCCTCTGCATGTGGTGCTCGTCTGAGAAACGCAGCTGTGTTGGTTTACTAGCTTCTTTGTGGAGGATTGTCAGATTTTTTATTTGCATTCGTTCCCGGGCCATTCAAAGCTTCGCTCCTGGCCTCGCACTGATCCACTTGCAAAGGAAATGGACAAAATTACCTCCCACTTCACTGGGAATGACCTCTCGATTCAATCAACCCTCTAGATCTGGGACCGGGGGGCTGTCAATGTCACTGGCCATATTGTCCATCTAGAGGTCCGCCATGCATTTTGTAACCACTACATGCTTTTATTTTCGTAAACATTTTCCATCATTACATACATTTTTTAATATACAAATAATGCATGTTGAGGAAAAAAATGCAATGCTACTTTTAAACATGAAAATGAGTGAGGCATTCATTCAACCGATTTGTCAAATATTTTTAAATCATTCAGTAATGAAACGCCGCCGAATAGTTCTGCTGTGATCTTTGTTTGGTGAAATAGAACAAAAACAGTTTATAACAGTTAAATATTGTGTCTAAAATGTAAGTAACTTAATGTGTACTATGTGTTTATTGCGCTATAAAATCAATGTAACATTTGCAATCGTGATATTCTGCAAAATAGCTCCCTTGGTTGTGTTATGTTTGTTACATACTGCTCCGAGACTTGGGTTGAAGATCCAAACGCAAGCTTTATTGAGTGTAATCCATAATCATAATCCATAAAACAGCCAAATCAAAACCACAGAGCAAACCATCCAAAGTAGTGATGTTTGGATCTTGAACAAATCATTCTTTTGAGCCGGTTTTCAGGAAGTAACCAGTTAAGCCGGTTTACTAATCAACCTGAATCGAACTTTAGTTCCGGGTTTATGACGCACAGCCAAAGTAGTACTTCCAACTGAAAAAGAACAGAATGAGCCGGTTCAACCAACTGTCGAAGTTTGCAGAGGATTACAGAGGAGTCTGATGAGTGAGTTAATACTATGCAAGCACTCCCAAGGCGTTAAAATCTGAAGCATGGTCAAGTGCCTTCCACGTCACAATGAAGACGCTAAAGGTGCCCACTATTTCGACAAGCAGGTGCTCCATTGATTTCAATGAGAAACCTTTTGGAGTCATACACAGACGCGTTAGGCATGGGAATGTTATCGTCATGATGATCATATATTGGGTTATGATTTTACCATTATGACATGTTGGAGTGTGATTCTCAATTTAATCAGCCAGTATACTTTTATTTATTTTATTTTTTTATTAACACTATTTAGACACGTTTTAAACATGTAACCTATTATATGATATAAAACACAGATATAACAGGCAGATTCGACTGCAGGCACAATTTATTCAAAAAGTACAAATATTCTAAGTGTTCCGAGGCCAAACGATTGATTTGTGAGAAGAAAATCCCCAAAAGTGATCAGCGTCTCAATTAGCCGAAGATCATGCACACATTCAAAAATTGCCGCCCAGAGAAATGTTACATCAGACTTCATAGTGAAATTACTTACGGCTCTCGCGTATCTTGAGACCGATTGTGCCATGTTAAAGAGCCGTGTGTATCATTTGAATGAGATATGACTGACTGAGTGCGTGCGTGTGTTCATGGAGAGACGGGATCATCATCTCAGCGATTAAAACATTAAGATCAACTCTGTTCTTTACATGAAGATATCGTATGACTTCAGAAGGCTTGGAATGCAACATGAGTTAATACTTTTATACTGTTTTGGTCAGTTTTTGCAATAAATACCTGTGACTGTACTTTTATTTGCCTGTTACGTGTTTTATATGGTTTAGAAGTGGGTCGGTTTAGGATAGGAGTGGGGTTAGTTGCTCCAAAATATAAAAGTAGCCTACACATATTCATAAAATCATGTCTGTCTGCTTTTACAAATGCAAAGAATTAAATGCGTCTTGATCTGACGCATTGGGAAAACAACTGAAATCAATGGAGCACCTGAGCGTCGATATAGTGACACCTAGGGGTGCCTTTAGAGTCTACATTGTGACGCGGAAGGCACTTGACCATACTTCAGATTTTAATGCCTTGGGAGTGAGAATGGGTTGCTTATAACTACTGTAATCAAATAAAATTTCAATAAAACCTGCAAAAACCTTTCTGTCAAGAGATTCTAAATGTAATTATTGTTTATTGTGCATGCAGATTATATTTTAAGTTGTTGAGCAAGATCAGCTCACAAATGCAATGTAACACAAACAAGACTTTGCAACGATTGAATGAACACACAGGGTTTAAATGGGCAAAACAAACAAGATAACGACAAACAGGTGGCAGTAATCAGAACATGATGAGTCCAGGCAGTGGGTTATGGGAAATATAGTTCATGAAATGGTAAATGAGACGGACAAAGGGCCCTCTGGTGGTTATCATGGGCATTCTAGTTGGCACAATGTTACTTAACTATATAAACAGCTATATAAATAAAAATGTCAGTAGTTGTTTACCTTTACCTAGTGAGTTTCTTTATTAGTGATGTTACGCTAATTTCTCCACGAAGGTCTCTCACAAAGAGACACAACACAATATCCATTATCAATTGCTCTTTACACTGAATGTAATAAAATGAGAATTATTCTTGTGTTTCGATGCTTCCCTAGTTATTTTTTAATCAGGCTACTGTCCAGTCAAGCAAGTACGATTCCACTTTTCCTGGACAAGCGAACAAGCGTTAATGTTGAAAACTGCTAACCTTGACATATCTTTTTATCGACATCATGACATATTTATCCCTAGCAAATAAAGGTTCCAGTCGCATTCATAAGGTCCTTAAATGATTCAATATAAAACCAAATAAATTCAAAAAAATAAAAAAATAAAGAGGAAGCATTACTTTTTGTCGGTTCTTTCGCACCACAAGAAGATATCATTTAATATGAATTTCCATTTTAATTAATGAATATAAATGAATATATAATATTAATCATTTAATATTTATCATATAATATTGGCCATTTTAATATAAAATATAAATTGTATAAATATAAGTACTATACAGTGTGCGAAATACCCGTCAATATTCGGGGGGGTCCCCATCTCCCGATTGTTGCACAATACCGATCTAAATTTTCTCAATATGTATAGGCCAATAATAACATTACAATATTTCATGGATGCAAGCCAAGACAATCAGTCTATAGCCTACATCAGTGTTTCTCAACCTTTTTTCAGTCATGGCACCCTTTGAAAATGTTCTCCATTTTGTGGCACCCCCAGATTGTTCACGGTTCGGTTTGTATCATCACGGTTTTAGGTTCACGGTTTCGGTACGGTTCAGTATTTGCTATGTTCAGGGAAAAAGGACTACTGTCAAATAAAAATAAAGAAAATAATAAGAACAAATAATTTAAATACAAGCAGCAGCACAGATAAATATATTGAGCAAAGATACTATTAAAATAAACTATGCTTTTCACGGTTTTCAGGTAGGGCCTACGTCTAACATTCGTTTTCAGGTACAGAAATTTATCAAATGTAAAATAACATTGCATATTTGACTGTATAAATTAAAGATTAATCCTATTAAACTTACAAAAGCTATTCAATCAAGAGCAGTGAGTGATGTCCTTGTCTTTTGTTGTTTGACTTTAGAGTAAAGCAGTAAAGGCTACTGCCCCTTTAAGTCCTAATGCTCGGATATGCCTCGTCTTTCTCAACTGTATAAAGTTTACTTAAGGCATATACAGACTATGTCTGCTAGGATACTCATCAAGATGGACATGTTGACATACTTTTTGTGTGAGTTTGTCCGTTCAAGAGCAAGACTTGAAAGAGAACTCAATATTTGCGCGCTGTGAGACGTGTGCGCGCTTTCGGATGAGTGCACAGAGACAAGCGCGTGCGACTTCTCATTCGCGTTTTCTGGCACTACACCCGGGAGATGTCGGCAAAAATGACTGGTCATATTCGAACATACGGCAGCACTCGCATGTATTGAACAAAATTAACAAATTGAGAATGATTTGAAATTATTTGCACCCCGGTTGGGAAACACTGGCCTACATGACAACACGCACACACTTAACAATTTTTGATAATCCAATATTCTATATTCGTAAAGCATAAAGACCGTGGCAAGCGGCATAAATGCGTTTACACAGGAATTAAAATAGCGGGTAACAATGCTTTGAACATTACTAATTCAAAACTACAGTTTTAACAAAGTTATAAATTAATTTCAAACAAATAATGAAATAATATATAAATACATTTGTGCCTGATTGAATATAAAGCTATAAAGAAATTACATATTATAATAGAGATTTTAATAGTTTGATGCTCTTTAAATATTTTGTTGCATTGTAAAAAGTTTTGGTGAGAACGGACCTGTCCGCGATCGCTCTCCGTGGTTCTGAACAAAGAAGAGCGCTTTGGAATCTCCATTACGCACCAGGCTGTGCTTTAGCGCATCTCTCTAGAAGGCCTATAGACTGTAAAAGTGGTCAGGAATCTAATATTTCCCCAAACAAAGTTTATTTCTGCTCGTAGGCCTATAACATGAGCCCGAATATTTGACAATTCTGTTTAAGTGTGTCAAGGAAACAGGAAAACACCAGCATCGTCTTTCGGTGCCTCTTCATCTCTAAGTGCCACCTTTTTGGATGTAAACCCAAAGTGTGTGAGTGATACGCTCTGTTTTAGTTTTCGCTTGCTAGCCATTTTTAGTTTTGACTTCGTTCTCAACGGTTTTTTTCTGTTTGGCGCGCATGGCTAATTTGCATACGTGCACAGGAATGGCTGGCTCCGCTTGGCAAAAATAGAACGTATTTGTGAATAAATGTTTTGAAATCTGTATACCTGGTGAGCTTTAAAACATTTTAGAGACCATTAGTGACAATAACAAATATAAAAAAAAAAAAATGTTTTGACAAAATTTGAGACCCCCTCAAATTTTGCTTTTGAGGTTTTAAGGGGGTCTCATGGGTTAATCGGGGGGGTCGAGCCCCGTATTTCGCACACTGATATAGTTTTAATTTGCATTATAAGACACAGTCACATGTTTCAAATGAACGAATTACATTAAATTAATTAAAATAATATTAGAAGAGATCTTATTTTTATCTTGTGGTGCAAAAGAACAGCAAATACTTATTTATGCTGTCAAACACAAGATTTTTTGGTTAGCAAGGTAAACTTAACTATTGCTAAAATATTGTAAATTCACCATTTGGGCCCGATTGATGGCCATATGAAAATGTCAACGCTGATAATTTCCTTTATTATTTCCTTGTCATTTGTGATTCTCCTTAAGTAGATATTTCAGGTTGTTCCTCTGATGTGGAGCACATGGCTCAATCCGTTGAATTATCCAAGGGCTCAGGAGGTTCTTGGCTGACAGGTGGGTCAACACTCACGCTGAGTTCCAAGAGGCTATCACTGCTGTGACAGAAAGCGCTACAAAGATAAATAGAAAGGGATGGAGAGAGGCAGAGAAGACAGAGAAGCCAGACACATGGGAAGAGAGCCTCTTTCAACAAACTGACATAGCAACACACATGTAAGAGTCAGCCCAGAGGCATTATTCAAGGCCATGGGAGATGTATGAAAGGAATCAGCAGCAATGGGGAAATCATGAAATTTAAAGGGGCCTTATATCATTTACTGCACATATGTGATATGATGTATGAAAACCCATCACATGGTGAATGTTTTCCTCTTACATACCATGTGAAGGCTTGGATCAAGCCCTTTCCAAATATATTTTCAAAAGTTATGGTTACCTGAAGTCGGCTGATCGCTATGATTTTCAGGAATGGAATTTTGAGAAAAACAGGTTTAAATAATGTCACCCCCTTTTTTCCGCATAGACATGAAAATGCACTATCCAAAAAAAAAGTATAATAATTTGTAATTGTGCTAGTGTAACGCGCAGGTGCAGGATTCAAAAGGGTTGTACCTAGTCTCTTAATGAGTCATGGGTGTGTTTTGGGCGTAACATGCTACTGACTTTAGACCAGGTTTTTGTTGGTCAATGGCACAGTTGTTTTCAGTTCCTCAAAATAGCAACGTGCCAACACTGCACCTGAACACACCTCGTTTTCGCCCATGGGCGAAATGATGGGCGCGAGTGCATTTGCTATTTAAACATGGCGCTATACGTGAAAATGATATCTGCGTCGGGCTGAAACTAGCAAAAAACACTAACCTGGTGTGTATGATAGGGTGTCCTTTAGGTGCGTGTGTGTATGCATGTGTGTGTGTGTGATTAGTATATCAGCAAAAGTGTAAAATGTAATGAATGCTGAATTGAGGTGGAGCAACATTATCATACAAGCAAAATCTTTTCACTGCCACAGAAGTACAATATTATAAAGGCAGCAGCTATTCGCACTAAGTGAAAATAACATTTACTTAGCAATAGATGATATTGACACTAAGTGCAAATAGCTGTAGATGTTATTTAATAAGTGAAATAGCATACTAGTGAAAATAGTGATATAGTCTATTTACACCATGTAAAAGTAGCAGTATTTCGCAATATGTGTAAATAGTTATTACAAGCAATTTATACTTTATTTTGACAGATACATACTATTTGCACCTCAGTATTGTTGTACATTAACAGGGTGCAATAATGACATAGTGTAAATGATTATATGTATTACAAATATTAAATGAATGCTTAATGGGACAATAAAATCCCTGCCTACACCTACCCCTAACTCTACCCAATAAATGCTTTTATTATTATGAAACATTTCGTTAGGCACTTTATTTCCATTTTTAGAACATTTTCTTAATTTTTATTGAAAGTAAATGCCTTTCCGATGTGATATGTGATGGGAAAGGGAGAAGAGCGAGCTCGCCAAAAGGCGGATTTGAAACCGGGTCGATCGCATCAAAACTTAGATCCTTATACACACGTCTTTTTTGTATTTGTTTGGCCCAAACAGGCATTGTTAGGTAGAGCTAGAGCGAATAGCACTTGCCAACAAGGCACGCTATTTGCACTTGGTGTAAACAGACACTCTATATTATATAAATCTTGGTAAAAAGGAAAATAGGATCAGAATCTTCATCCAGTGCAATGAGCAGGGAGAATCTCCAGATTTACTCTCCCTTTCATAAACTAACAGATTTCACTAACAATTTTCACACAATTTTCTCTCTCTCAGTGCTCTCTCACAAATAGTGTCATATTTTACATAGTGAGAGCTGAATTTCAAGTACTATCCAAAATAGATGTCCCCCCCAACCTTAGCATACAAAAGAACATTTGCCATATGTCATGGAATATAAATTTAAAATTGTAATAAAAAAAAATAAAAAAAATTGCCATGGAATACAATTCAATTATATAAAATGTGCATACATGTGTAAAATGTGTTATAACATATAGTTATCTCTAGTGCATTATATCTGGCATTATATCAGTATCAGTTGTTGATATTGGTGAAGAAAATACTACAATTATAATGAAGGTCAGTGACTTAAATGATGCTTTTTGGATAAAGCATCACATGTGTTATCATGATCTATCACAGATTGGCTGCCCACACATGTTAGACCAAAATGAATAAGCCTGGGGCATTCAACATATGCCAAAGATGTAAAGATTTTACACATATATGGAATAACATTAACATTATGCGTAATCTGGACCGTTTCATGCTACAAATATATGGGTCAAAAGTTAAATTTTTTGGTCTGGTTCCAAAAGTCATTGAACTGATCTTCTACCGAATGATCTCTACAGGGTTTAACAATCTGTGTCTACACATTGATTTCTGAAAGCAAATGTTTGTCCTTTGACACTTGCCCTGAAGAGAGTGAATAACCTATAATAATAATAATTAAACCCTCTCGTGCAATCAGAAACTCAGCGTGTCTACATGCAATATACAATGTGTGCTGTTCTCAAAACCTTGAACACACTTATATTATTTGACGCACATATACAGCTTGACATGGTTCTTCTGTCGTCATTTACTCCGTCGCTCACATGATGTTCACTTGTGGAATACAAAAAGAAATGAGAAAAAAAGGATAAACTCTCCCAAAATAACGTCATTTGACGACATGAGGGTGCTTAAATGATTTGTCGATGGACTACCCTTCACTTTTTGGAGCTCAAATCAGCTGTGTTGAAGCCCAACACACTCAGTGTCAATCTATTCCTGTTTTATTTATATCCTTTCATTGTACATTTTTATTGCACACTAAAAAAATGGAAGAAGAGGATGAAAAGAAGAGTTATGTAAAGAGACAAAAACCAGACAGCTACATCAAGGCTACCCGTCATCGGACAACAGTTTCACCTGAAAGGCAAATTTTTCTTTCGGTCTGGTCATGGCTTTTTTTTATCTCTTTAGCTCGCCCACCCTGCTTCCATTCTCTTTACTTCCTTTGATTCAGACATCATTCCTGTGGTGGCTCTGGCCAAGTGCCTCATTAAGCTGAAATGTTTCTAGTCAGCCTTTTGAAACATCTCTCTGATATGATGCCTCTGCCAAAGTTTCTCCCCTCTGCAAAGCATGTAAGGTCCAAAGTGCTGCATACTACATTAATCTTGCACGCTGACTAATATGGCATCACTCCAGTCTGTCATGAGATTTTGGAGCTGCTCTCTCTCTCACTTCAGCATTTGCACCTGTCTAGAATTTGATCTCTAGCTCGGCAGGCACATTTAAGCTGCTTTTATCTGCGTGGAGAGAGAACAAGAAGTGTTGTTTTGTGTTAGTTCCTGTAGCATGGGTTTGATGCAATCTTAAAAATAAAGGTTCCAAAAGGAGGGTTTCGCAACGACGCCATAGAAGAACCATTTTGGGTTCCCTAAAGAGCCTTTCAGTTAAAGGGTTATTTCACCCAAAAATGAAAATTATCCCATAATTTACTCACCCTCAAGCAGGTGTATAAGACTTCAGACACAATACGAGTTATATTAAATACTATTCTGGCTCTTCACAGCTTTACAATGGAAGTGAATAGTAAGATTTTGAAGCCCTAAAAAGTGCATTCATCCATCCATCATTAAAACTGCACCACAAGGCTCCAGGGGGCTAATAAAGGCCTTCTGGCAAAGGCAAAGACATGCATTTTTGTAAGAAAAAATATCTATAATTATAACTTTATAAACTGTAATCACTAGCTTCTGGTAACAGCCGTACGCACATCCACGAGAGAGTCTAGTTCCGGTGGAAGAGTGACCTCTGACCCGACGGAGGAGTAGCGTAAGCTTAGGTGAGAGTTGACGCCTCGCGGTTCAAACAAATAGGTTTGGGCAATGAACTCAAGCTCCTCCCGCATTTCTCATTAGAATGAGGTCAGAGGTCACTTTTTTGGGCTTCAAAATCTAGGGTACCATTCATTCCCATTATAAATCTTGGAAGAGCCAGTATATGTTTTAAAGGGGTCATGAACTGCCTTTTAATTTTTTTATACTGTTGTCTGAGGTCAACTTATTACGTTCGCGTGGTTTTTACATTCAAAAACATCATAATGAATAAGTAATAGGCTATTTTCTACCCTGGTTTTGAGCCTCTCTCCTAGAACGCTCTGTTTTTATGGGCGTGCCGCACTGAAGACTTGGAAGTAAACGCCCACTGTTATGATTGGAAAACAGTTTTGCATAATAATGAGTTTCGGCTCCCCCGTCAGTACATGTGGGGAATTGATTTGAAAACTTACAATGTGGAGAATCAGCAACTGGAATCCGCCCACTGGGCTCGCAAAATGTCTTTATCAAACAAACACAATTATTTATCTCTCATCCACCCGCAATTAATATGAATGTTATTTTTTATTACTTGGCCCGCCCGATCGGTGGATATATCCGCAAACCGCGCATCACTAACACACACACACACACACACACACACACACACACACACACACACACACACACACACACACACACACACACACACACACACACACACACACACACACACACACACACACACTCACACACACACACTTACACACACACACACAGACACACACACACACACACACACACACACACACACACACGCTCACACTTCATTAAAAATAAAATTCAACCACTCATTCCTAATATTAGAATGCGAAGGAAGCTTGTTCAGCGCTTCCACAACCAGGCACAGCGCAATATCTTGCTATCTTCAGCATGTTTATTGCTCGGTAGCGCGATCCGTTTAGCTCCACGAGTCGGTGGGCGGGGCTACAGAATTAGGCGTACTTATTCTTCTGTTGAGGCAGCGTTTCACACTCTGACGTCAAGGGTTTGCATATTCTGAGATCGAGCGTTTGCTGGGCCTGGTGTCTATAAAAGCTTTTCTTTGACTAACAAGGACATTTTCAGCTCAGAAACGTGCAGGATATTCTTATATCACAATGAACTTATATATATATCAACGGCTGAATGAAAAGGTGATTTCTCAATTCAGGACCACTTTAATATAACTCAGATTGTGTTTGGCTGAAAGAAGAAAGTCATATACACCTAGAATGGATTGAGGGTGAGTAAATCATGGGGTATTTAACATTTTTGGGTGAACTAACCATTTAACCATTTTTTTTTTGTTATTGTGAAGAACATTTTAATAATCTGAAGAACCCTTTTCCCACTAAAGAACCGTTTGTGCAATGGAAAGGTTTCATTGATGTTAAAGAAACAAACAATGTGAGTGTTATAAAACTTTGTTGAGTATTTTATTCTTAAAACTGCAGTGAAACAAAGACCGTCAGTTTCTTACCGTCACAAACATGTAACCAATCCGGTCAACATGTGGGGTGGTGCAGTGAGCACCAGAACACCTTTAAAGGGATAGTTCACCCAAAAATGAAAATTCTGTCATTATTTACTTGTTTCAAACCCATAAGACCTTTGTTCATCTTAGGAACACAAATGAAGATATTTTGATGAAATCTGAGAGCTCTCATGGTGCGTTCACACCGGACGCGAATGACGCGATTCGCGCAAGTGATTTACATGTTAAGTCAATGCAAAGACGCGAATAGACAATCTGCGGTGCGATTCGCGTGAGTGAGGCGGCGCAAATGACGCGATTCGCGTGAATGAGGTGGCGCGAATGAATCGCCCGAGTTGAAAAATCTGAACTTTGGCGGATATTTGCGCCACGTTAACCAATCAGGAGCTTGCTCTAGTAGTGACAACAATGAGGAGAAAATATGTATATTAATATCTGGTTCAGACAATATGATTATCACTGAGATAGAAGTTTATGTATGATCATTAATACAAAAGTATAAGTAAAAGGTATAATAAGCTATACATGAAATAAAGCAAACAATTCAGTCAAACAATCAAAGTCAGTGCTAGTCGGCTACAACTGAAACATAAAGCTATAGCCTAAAAATAAAAAAGTAATGAAACTTCACATTGTCCTCAGCCTAAACTATTTGCCAGGGAACAAATGATAGATCCATGAGACCTTACATATACACAAGACGAATTATAGCTCGAGACACCACAGAGACATCAGAGCCAGCGGCAGACGTCAGAAAGACTAGCCGAGGAAAGGCTGCTCTCGCCGGGGTTAACGAGCACGGAGCACTGCTGATCCACTGGAGCGCACAACTCCGAAAAAGCCAGATAAAATGTTCAAATAGGCACTCTTTTTATAAATAAACCACAGATTTGAGCTTTAAACAACTGCATTATCGCCTGAAAAAGTCTTAAAACTACGTTTTGTCACACATTAACAGTAGAATTTTAACAAAAAAGACGTGTAAACACAGCCTTCTCAACGAGACAAGCCGGCTGGCAGAAGCCACTCCCATGACGCAAATTTGCATCTGTTGTGAAGTGAATTTCACGAGCGAATGAAGCGAGTAAACTCAAAATGTTCAAGCGTCAAACTTTGCGTGAATAGCACAAATTATTTGCGTCATTCACGTCCGGTGTGAACGCTACATCAGACCACTCCATAGACTGCAACGGAATTGCAACTTTCAAGGTCCAGAAAGGTAGTAAAGATATTGTTTAAATAGTCCATGTGAGTGATGAGAATACTTTTCCGTGCAAAAACAAACAAAAATAACAACTTTATTCAACAATCTGTTCTCTTCCTTGTCACTCTCTTACACTGTTCACTAGTACAGCACTTCCGAGTTCTACTGCAAAACACCGGCTCACTATTAGCCGAGCACGATCCCATGATCACGTGCATGCGTCGTGGTGCTTACGTGAATCGCGTAGGAGACTGGCATGGGGAAAAAAATCTTTTAAATATGTTTTGATATCAAAGATGAATTTTAAGGGATACAATTATTGACTACAGGGGGTCTTAAAAAAAAATTGCAATGTTCGATTACCAGAAAATGCATGAACTAACCAAAAATGTATACTGCAATGTAAGTCATTTTGGATAAAATCATCTGCCAAATGTGTAAATGTAACCTTTAGTGTATGTATGTATATATATTTTGTACACACTTGTACTGAATACTGAATAAGTATTCAGTACATTAACTCCCGAGACTGCGCTCTACGGCCCCCCCCCCCACCCCGGGGGGGGGGGGCGATCACGGCAGCCGTGGGACCTGGGGGTAAGAACAGCGAGGTGAGAGAACGGAGTGGGGAGCATGCGGAGCGACAGAGACGAGAGAGTGGAGAGAGGAGAAAAGAAAAAGAAAGAGAGGAAAAAGAAAAAAAAATTCTGGTCCGGTTCCCAGACACACTGCCGCTCGGTCCTCAACCAGCCGAGAGGCTCTTCCTCGTGGTGCCATGCGGTGGTACTGGACGCTCGGTGGACGGCTCGATCCTCCTCCGCCCCCTGGCAGCCGGCGGTGGCTCCTCCTTCTGAGGGCAGCCGGAAGCGAGTCCCAGTCCCGCGCTCCCTGCTCCTCCCCATCATGGCGGACGGCAGCAGGCTCCGGCTCTGGCTCTGGGCAAGCGCTGCGGACTCCTCTGCCCCCTCGCGGACGGCAGCCACCCCACCTAGACCCAGTGGCACGGCAGCGAGCTCTCCGTCCCACCGACCTTCATCCTCTCCAGCACCACCACTTCGTGCTCCTCAGCACCGCGATCCCCCTCAGCTGCGAGGGCTCTTCGACAGCATGTCCCTCCTTCCTCCCGGGATTCGGCACCACTGTAGTAATGTTAGTTTGTGTGGGAAGAAGGAGACGGGAACCGGCGAACCCTCAAAATATTTAATCAAAATAAAATGGCGGCGGCAGCCCCTCACGGTCGACTGCCACCTACATACAAACAAATAAACACAAAATGAAAATAAAATCTGCAGCCCCTCACGGACAACTGCAGCGTACACATAACGTAACTAAAACAACACAAAATCCAGGCCTGGTCCTCTCTCATCCCTCACTGTCGTCGCTCCTCCTTTATACTCCCTCACTCCTCCGCGAGACCCGAGATCGCTGCAGCGCGCAGCTGCATCTGCACTGATGAGCGCCGCCTCGTCCCGCCCTCACGGTCCCTCAACCTCGCTGCTCGCCACATTGTAAAAACTGATTAGTTATTTAATTTGGTGCCACTTAAACAACACCATCCTCAACTAAAATAGAAAGCCCCCAATGCGTTCCGGACGCCCATCCGCACGGCAAGAGCACTTGCTGGAGAACGCAAACCATGAAATAGGTTTGAAATTATTCTGAGACTATATCACCATCATCTCCGGGCAAACCCAAACAAGGCAAAACTGTGAAAACTGTCAAGGCATGCATGCAAGCATTATGTGTTTAGCCTATAGCAGTGGTCGGGAACCTATGGCTCGCGAGCCACACCTGGCTCTTTGACAAAAATAATGTGGCTCAGGTCTCTCACCCTTTACCAACAAATGATCGATGGAAAAAAAATGAGACACATCAACAGAGATCCGCTCTCTGCAGAAAAAAGCAGCCTATTACAATTCCCTTGTTGTACAGCCTACCGAAGTTAATGAAACGTATGATAATAGTTAATATTCAAGTTGTACCAGCCGCGCGTGTTCAGTGCTGTTCGCGAGTGTCACGAGTCGCGACAGCAATCAATACAATACCCACTTACGTTTCTGTGGTAACAGCTTCTGCTCTGGGATTCAAGCAGCTGTGGCTTGTTAAAGGTAACCGAAAACCATTTTTAGAACAGCAGCGAAAATGTAAAAGTAGGCTAAACGTTAATATATCCTTTTATTGAAACTGGTGGTCTGCTGTGAAAAGAGACATTTCAAAACATTTCACTCGCAGGTACTTTCGCTTTTGCCGTAGAGACCCTTGTGATAAATAAATGTGTATTTATGATAATCCACGCAGATTTCAGTTGACGGAAATAAATTATAAAAGCGTGATAAGTCGCGAAAGCGTGATAAGTTACTGACAGGATGCTGTGCACATGCTCCGAGTGCAACACGGACAAGCACAGCTTTGTCCTCGGCTGCACGTCAAATTAATAGGCTACAGAAATATATCAAAATGCCAAGCCGAGTATTCACGTAAACACAGTAGATGTAAGCACTGTGTGCATTCACAAAACTCAACCTCACAAAGCCCTGCACAATTAATTCCATATTGCAACTTATTTATTGTTTGCTGCATATGTGTTTGTTTTTAGTTATGGACCTAATAATTACTATTGTTCAAATTTTATTGGGAAAAAAAAGCATGTTTTTTAATAATAATTTAATATTATTTTTTACTGTGGCTCTTTTGGAAAAATGCATTAACCAAAAATGAAAAAATGGCTCTTTGGTCAAAAAAGGTTCCCGACCCCTGGCCTATAGGCAAGCACATTTAAATACGTATGTGTGCATATGTGTTTTTATCTGTACAGAGAGGAAGGCAAGGATGTTTTAGTATATGCTGAAATGAACATCAACTAAGATTAACAACTACTGCAAAAGTATTGTTAATTGTTATATTAACTAATGTTAACCAATGAAACCTTATTGTAAAGTGTTACATTAATTTATTTATATTGCAAAAAGCCAACCAATCAGATTACAGCTAGAAAGATCGAACAAGAGTTAGGGATTCCATCTTGATGTGCAGCATGTATAAGATGCTCAGTAAATGGAATGTAGTCCCAGACTAGGTTTATTATAACTTCCTCATAAAGAAGTTTAAGACAAAAGAATGAAAAGCTCCTGAAGCAAAGTGACTGGGTGAATTGGCTCTTTTTAAAATGAACCCAATAATTGAAGATTGATCTTTTCTGCCACTACATGCTGACATGATGAGTGGGCTCCGTTTTATCTCTTAGTAACGAGCACCTCTTGTGCTTGTCTTCAGAGCCTCTTATGGTTAAGCAGGTGACTGAGAGGTGTGACGTATGACCATACATAATGGAAGAACAAGAGCTTATCAATCATTTTGTTCCTCAATGTCTTGAATGTCTGTGCACGGGAAGCAAAGTCTTGGAAACTTTTTCTTATTAGTTATTGTTTATGCTTTTCAACAAACTTGTTTTGCTCTTCTTCCAGACCTTGTTTTAATAAAATTGTGAAAAGGTGAAATAAACAAACCATTTGAATATTTATTGTGTGGAAATTATATCAATTTTTACACAACAAGTATATCCATTGGGTGTGATTTCCAACACAGCCAACAATTTCACTCCATTAAAGTTTTATCAGAAGTTAGTGGTTACACGGATACCAAGGAGACAGCAGTGGCAGTGTGTGCTTAATATAACAAAACATCAGGAAATTATAAGACATCAAGATGAAAAATCAAGTAAATATGGCATTTATATTTATAGACTATAGGCATAAACTTTTGCAGCATGTGACAGCAAGTAACTCAGTCTATCTATCTATCCATTCATCCATCATTCTATCTATCTGTCTTTCCATCCGTCCATTGTTCTATGTATCCATCGGTCCATCCCCCTGTCCGTCCATGCATCCATCAATCGATCCGTCCATTGTTCTATCTATCCGTCTGTCCATGCATCCATCCATCCATTGTTTTATCTATCCATCCATCCATCCATCCATCCATCCATCCATTGTTCTATCTATCCATCTGTCCTTCTATCCGTCTGTCCATGCATCCAATCCATCCATCCATTGTTCTATCTATCCGTCTGTCCATCTGTCCATGCATCCATCAATCCATCCGTCCATTGTTCTATCTATCCGTCTGTCCATGCATCCATCCATTCATTGTTTTATCTATCCATCTGTCCATTGTTCTATCTATCCATCTGTCCTTCCATCCGTCCATCCATGCATCCAATCCGTCCGTCCATTGTTCTATCTCTCCGTCTGTCCATCCATGCATCCATCAATCCATCCATCCATTGTTCTATCTATCCTTCTGTCCATCCATCTGTAAATGCATTCATCCAGCCATTGTTTTATCTATCCATCCGTCCATTATTCTATCTATCCATCTGTCCTTCCATCCGTCCATGCATCCAATCCATCCGTCCATTGTTCTATGTTGTTCTATCTATCCGTCTGTCCATGCATCCATCCATCCATTGTTTTATCTATCCATCCATCCATTGTTCTATCTATCCATCTGTCCTTCCGTCCGTCCGTCCATGCATCCAATCCATCCTTCCATTGTTCTATCTATCCGTCTGTCCATCTGTCCATGCATCCATCAATCCATCATCCATCCGTCCATTGTTCTATCTATCCGTCTGTCCATCCGTCTGTCCATGCATCCATCCATTGTTCTATCTATCCATCTGTCCTTCCATCCGTCCGTCCATGCATCCAATCCATCCGTCCATTGTTCTATCTATACATCTGTCCATCCATGCATCCATCCATTGTTCTATCTATCCGTCTGTCCATCTGTCCATGCATCCATCAATCCATCTGTCCATTGTTCTATCTATCCATCTGTCCATTGTTCTATCTATCCATCTGTCCTTCCATCCATCCGTCCATGCATCCAATCCATCCATCCATTGTTCTATATATCCGTCTGTCCATCTCTCCATTGTTCTATCTATCTGTCTGTCCATCCGTCCGTCTGTCCGTCCGTCCATGCATCCATCAATCCAGCCGTCCATTGTTCTATCTATCTGTCTGTCCATGCATCCATCCATCCATTGTTTTATCTATCCATCTGTCCTTCCATCCGTCCGTCCATGCATCCAATCCATCCGTCCATTGTTCTATCTATCCATCTGTCCATCCATCCATTGTTCTATCTATCCATCTGTCCTTCCATCCGTCCGTCCATGCATCCAATCCATCCATCCATTGTTCTATCTATCTGTCTGTCCATGCATCCATCCATCCATTGTTTTATCTATCCATCTGTCCATTGTTCTATCTATCCATCTGTCCTTCCATCTGTCCGTCCATGCATCCAATCCATCCGTCCATTGTTCTATCTATCCATCTGTCCTTCCATCCATCCGTCCATGCATCCAATCCATCCGTCCATTGTTCTATCTATCCATCGGTCCATCCGTCTGTCCATGCATTCATCCATCCATTGTTTTATCTATCCATCTGTCCATCCGTCCATCTGTCTGTCCATGCATCCATCCATCCATTGTTTTATCTATCCATCTGTCCTTCCATCCGTCCGTCCGTCCATGCATCCAATCCATCCGTCCATTGTTCTATCTATCCATCTGTCCATCCGTCTGTCCATGCATTCATCCATCCATTGTTTTATCTATCCATCTGTCCATCCGTCCATCTGTCTGTCCATGCATCCATCCATCCATTGTTTTATCTATCCATCTGTCCTTCCATCCGTCCGTCCATGCATCCAATCCATCCGTCCATTGTTCTATCTATCCATCTGTCCATCCATGCATCCATCCATTGTTCTATCTATCCATCTGTCCTTCCATCCGTCTGTCCATGCATCCAATCCATCCATCCATTGTTCTATCTATCTGTCTGTCCATGCATCCATCCATCCATTGTTTTATCTATCCATCTGTCCATTGTTCTATCTATCCATCTGTCCTTCCATCTGTCCGTCCATGCATCCAATCCATCCGTCCATTGTTCTATCTATCCATCTGTCCTTCCATCCATCCGTCCATGCATCCAATCCATCCGTCCATTGTTCTATCTATCCATCTGTCCATCCGTCTGTCCATGCATTCATCCATCCATTGTTTTATCTATCCATCTGTCCATCCGTCCATCTGTCCGTCCATGCATCCATCAATCCATCCGTCCATTGTTCTATTTATACGTCTGTCCATGCATCATCTGGATGGAAAAATTGTTTTATCGATCCATCTGTCCATTGTTCTATCTATCCATCTGTCCTTTCATCCGTCCGTCCGTCCATGAATCCATCAATCCATCTGTCCATTGTTCTATCTATCTGTCTGTCCATCCGTCTGTATGTCCGTCAATGCATCCGTCCATCCATTGTTATATCTATCCATCCATCCATTGTTCTATCTATCCATCTGTCCATCCGTCTGTATGGCCGTCAATGCATCCGTCCATCCATTGTTATATCTATCCATCTGTCCATACGTCCGTCTGTCCGTCCATGCATCCATCAATCCATCCATCCGTCCATTGTTCTATCTATCCATCTGTCCATGCATCCATCCATCCATTGTTTTATCTATCCATCCGTCCATTGTTCTATCTATCCATCTGTCCTTCGTCCATCCATGCATCCAATCAATTCGTCCATTGTTCTAACTATCCATCTGTCCATGCATCCATCCATCCATTGTTTTATCTATCCATCCATTGTTCTATATATCCATCTGTCCTTCTGTTTGTCCGTCCATGCATCCGTCCATTGTTCTATCTACCCGTCTGTTCATGCATCCATCCATCCATCGTTTTATTTATTCATCCGTCCATTGTTTTATCTATCCATCTGTAAATGCATACATCAATCCATCCATCGTTCTATCTATTCATCTGTCCATCCATCCGTCCATCAATGCATTCATCCATCCATCCATCCATCTGTCCGTCCATGCATGCATCCATCCATCCATCCATCCATTGTTTTATCTATCCATTTGACTGTCCATGCATCCATCAATCCATCCGTCCATAGTTCAATCTATCAATTTGTCCTTCCATCTGTCCATGCATTCATCCATTATTTGTATGATTTAAAATGAAAAAAAAAAAAAAAAAAACTTCAATAGGTTGACTGACCCAGAAATGTCAAAAAACAAAACAAAACACAACAAACTAGGTTAAAATAATCCAGCATGTGTTCTGTCCCATATTCACCCAGCACTGGGTTGCCAAATAACCCAGAAATGGTTGTTTTTAACCCAGCATTTTTAGAGTGACGAGCACTGGGGTATTGCTTTCACATGCCGTTGTCTAAAACAAACATGTTTCATGTTTTCTCAACCCAGACAAGCAGGAAGCTTTTATCTGTAAAGAGGAAAGGTTAATACCGACATCAAAGCAGAAACTGTGACTTCAGAGAAGAGAGGATTTCCAGTAAAGGTGATAGATTCCTCCGTCCAGCCGCTGTGATAGAGCGAGGTCGGCACTTTACTGAAGGAGCCACAGCAAGTCTCATTAATAAAAGAGCTCTGTTAGACAGCTACAAGTCTGCGATATAAAGAAAGAAAGAAATGACACATCACTAATACATGATTGTCCCTCTTTCAGCTGTAACTGTGGGAATCTGACAGAATTCACAACATGAGCAAGATATGGAGTATGCCAGGAATACACTGGCAATAGAGATTCCTCCCGTCTATATCACAGATGGAACGTAATTAAATCAAGCTGTACAACCCGATTTACTGAAATCCATCAATCTGACTTTAACTATGCTGCTGTACAATGGGAAGCTGACTATAATGTTCCTTATAACTATTATAAATATTTCCTAACACACAATGACCTTTCCATATATAGCAGTGCTATCTTTATTTGTTTATTTTTTTTATTTAGATCCGTTTGCTTCTAAACGAATATTAAATCTAAAGCATTAACTTACATCATGAGATTTTATTAGCCTCTGCTGCAAATGTTGTTATATTAATGCCCTCTAAGCCAGTTCCCACTCACCGGGGACAACATTTCAGGCAGGGAAATGTCACACCCATCCAGGCCATCCCATACACCCACAACACATTTTGGAACCATAGAGAACCATATTTTTTGTATGATATTCACATAAAACAGGTTTAGATCGAGGCTGTGCAATATAATTAAAGCTTCTCTCTTGAATTGCACCTTCACTTCCCTTTTCCTTTTCATTTTCCCTGACATCTCTCTGTCTTGACTCTCTCCCTTGTGTGTGTTTACTTCTTTTTTTCTTTTTGTATCTCCCCTTTTCTTCAGCAGGTCTAACGTTAGGAACAGAACTGTCTCAATGTTGCAAAAAAAATAAAAAAATAAAACATATTGTAGTAATCACAATTTATTTGAGGTAAATTCAAAGTATCACATTAGGACAATGTGTTGTTGTTTTATCTTAAAGTCTTAAATATACAATACAACTATTTCATGCAAATATATTTAAAAAAAAATTCTAAATTGCTTAAATGTCAAAATTAGTACAATAATAAATACATCATGACAATATCTTTAGAGAAAAAAATCATAATACTGAACCAGAGGTGGGTAGTAACGAATTACATTTACTTCGTTACATTTACTTGAGTAAATTTTTTGGGTAACTTGTACTTTTAAAGTATATTTAAAGATGGGTACTTTTACTCTTACTCAAGTACATTTCTTGTGAAAAAACTGTACTTTTACTTAGTTACATTCGGTGGCGTTCCTCCGCTACTGTCAAATGGTAATAGTTATATTATATCATATTTTTAAATAAGTTAATATGACTTTCGCTAGTCCCGCAAAACGTTGGAGAGGCTGCTTCGCGAGAGGTGGCTACGCATCACCCGCTTATAATTAGCGCGCGTTTAGTCGGAAGATGATGGCCGAAGCAGAGGAAGATGTGTGTGAGCTACGGGAGGCAGATCACCCATGGCCTCAAGTTCAGTCTATGTTTTCACTCCAAGATGTCTAAAAGAATAGTTACATAATGCGATGCATGCTGTGTGCACCAAAACGAACTGACATCTCGGCAAGAATTCCACCCTGAAAAGAACATGTAGCGGTAAGTGTCACAATGATGCCTATATTCGAACACTATTAACGGTCATTTGGTAACTATGGGACATTTTCCCTTATTGTAATACTATTTCACATACTCTCCGAGTATTTTCCTCATATGCGCTCTTGTGCAAGCAATGACAAATCGTTTGAATCCTCCAAACAACACACGTCCACGAACAAACGTTCACATCTGCACATTTACATATCGTTTTCTTCACAAAACGAAACAAATAGAATAGCCTAATGTGACATCTTGCATTTATACACAAATCCGGACAGACACCTGTCTGAAGTGTAAAAAATACATACAAACAAAAACACTATTGTATTTTATTCCTGCCTAAAGAATAGCCTATATAGAAATCAGTGCCGCCGCTCCCATTACGCGCACCACGCACTGCGCGTAGGGCACCACAAGAAAATGCTCTCTCTTTTTATGAACTAACATTAACAAAGATTAACTAATGCTGAACATAGGTGTTGCTCATGTTAACTAATACATTAACTAATGTTAACTAATACAACCTTATTGTAAAGTGTTACAGAGAGGTGTGTGAAAGCTCTCCAAGTAGTCTGAAATTCAGGGTTTTTGCTTCTTATCAATCAGATCGAAAGTAACTAGTAACTGACTACTTGAGTAGTTTTCTCATCGAATACTTTTTTACTCTTACTCAAGTAAATATTACGATTGTTACTTTTACTTTTACTTGAGTAAATATTTCCTTAAGTACTTGTACTTTTACTTGAGTACAGATTTTGGCTACTCTACCCACCTCTGTACTGAACAAGTTATTGCATTATTACTAATATTTTGTGTTGTTGTCTGCCCTAGCTCCCTCCAATGGTATAAATCGATGTGAATATCTGTCTGCTAAATTACTACTGTAACTGTAAAATAGATAATGATGTCAGTTAGCATACAGTTTTTTGAATGATGATAGTAATGGGGTGCTACTGCTAACATTTGCTGGCAGTTTAATACTTAGCTACGCCCACAGTAGCCTTTTACAGGTGAAACTGGCCTGCATTTGAAGCCCTGAAGAGGTCAGTAATTTAGCTTTATTTCTCTCCTTCTTCTTTGAGAGCTTTCCCTCAATGCTGCCGCTTCCTCGAGTCTGTCGCACTGATTATTACTCTGTTCGAAATGGTTTGGCGGACACACAGAGATCACATGAGCTGAATCGCAGCGTTCCCAGTCAAGACTAAACGTTTCATGATTTATTATCGATTTATTTTTGAATGCCGAATTCGAGAATGATCACTTTAGTGCATTGGGGCAATTATATATACACTCACCTAAAGGATTATTAGGAACACCTGTTCAATTTCTCATTAATGCAATTATCTAACCAACCACATGGCAGTTGCTTCAATGCATTTAGGGGTGTGGTCCTGGTCAAGACAATCTCCTGAACTCCAAACTGAATGTCAGAATGGGAAAGAAAGGTGATTTAAGCAATTTTGAGCGTGGCATGGTTGTTGGTGCCAGACGGGCCGGTCTGAGTATTTCACAATCTGCTCAGTTACTGGGATTTTCAACCACAACCATTTCTAGGGTTTACAAAGAATGGTGTGAAAAGGGAAAAACATCCAGTATGCAGCAGTCCTGTGGGCGAAAATGCCTTGTTGATGCTAGAGGTCAGAGGAGAATGGGCCGACTGATTCAAGCTGATAGAAGAGCAACTTTGACTGAAATAACCACTCGTTATAACCGAGATATGCAGCAAAGCATTTGTGAAGCCACAACACGCACAACCTTGAGGTGGATGGGCTACAACAGCAGAAGACCCCACCGGGTACCACTCATCTCCACTACAAACAGGAAAAAGAGGCTACAATTTGCACAAGCTCACCAAAATTGGACAGTTGAAGACTGTAAAAATCTTGCCTGGTCTGATGAGTCTCGATTTCTGTTGAGACATTCAGATGGTAGAGTCAGAATTTGGCGTAAACAGAATGAGAACATGGATCCATCATGCCTTGTTACCACTGTGCAGGCTGGTGGTGGTGGTGTAATGGTGTGGGGGATGTTTTCTTGGCACACTTTAGGCCCCTTAGTGCCAATTGGGCATCGTTTAAATGCCACGGCCTACCTGAGCATTGTTTCTGACCATGTCCATCCGTTTATGACCACCATGTACCCATCCTCTGATGGCTACTTCCAGCAGGATAATGCACCATGTCACAAAGCTAGAATAATTTCAAATTGGTTTCTTGAACATGACAATGAGTTCACTGTACTAAAATGGCCCCCACAGTGACCAGATCTCAACCCAATAGAGCATCTTTGGGATGTGGTGGAACGGGAGCTTCGTGCCCTGGATGTGCATCCCACAAATCTCCATCAACTGCAAGATGCTATCCTATCAATATCAATATTAACCAACTGCAGAACCGCAGAACCCATATACGTCACTCACAACAGTCTGAGGACAACAGCGCCACACCACAGTCTCATGCCGGAAGTGGGCGGAGTTAACGAAAACTAAACAATCGGCATGGCGGAAGAAGAGAACACGGTAAACAGTTCTTTTTGTGTTGTGTTTTTAATCTATCAAGTTTATTTGTGTTGTGTTTACTTTATACAGCACGCGGCTCTAATCTTTTTTTAAACGAGCTTTACGATGTCTCTCGCGTCTGTTGATGTGGTCTTGCTTTAAGTTACATATTCATTGTTTGTGATTTTACTTTGTTGTTGGCGCTGTATTTTTTATTTAATTACATTTTCTGATACTGACCAATGTGTTTTATGTGGATTTTTTTCTAATTTATAGAGGCATATTACGATTTGGAGAGGCTCAGCTTTACTTCATTTTCATCAATGCAAGACATTCTGCAACAGTTTTCTCTGCCCAGTGTTTTTAACTGACCAGATGGCACTAGTTGATTGCACACCTTCAAATTCACTTCAAAAGCAGCTGTCCATGAAGATATGAATGTTTTGAGTTATTTGTTTATATACAGTGGCAAGAAATAGTATTTATTTATCCTTTTGGAATTAGTTGGTTTTCTGCATGATTTGGTCAAAAATGTAATCTCATCTTCAAAGTTTAAAGTATATATATTTATATATAAGCACAATGTGCTTAAGCTAACAAAATACAAACAATATTTCATGTGTTTGAATGTGTCCTATTAAAATCAAATCAAATACACAACCAAACATGTGATATGTATTTCCAAATATAGATATTGTTCATTTGGATGATGTTATGAAATGTTCTTTTATATTCTGAATTTAAAATTTTGTTTTTGCAATACAGTGGCCCTCATTTATCAATCTTGCGTACACCAATTTTCCAGCGTACACCTGGCGTACACCCAAAACCACGGTGACTTTGAGATTTATCAATATGGACGTTGGCGTACGGCACGCTCAAATCCTACACCAGCTCAGGAGGTGGTGTACGCACGTTTTGAGTTAGTGCGAAAATGCGCAGAAAAACAATTCCTAACACCACAACACGCACTGACAAAGATATGCTATATTATGACCCACTGTAACAACAACAACAACAAATAAATCCCTATTCGCACGGGATAAGTATTATCTGGGGACCTCGTGTGATTTAGAAATTACTCCCCCACATCTGAATTTTGCTTGGCGCATTCGCACGGGATAAACTGTGATTTTTACTCGAATTTACTGACTTATCTCCCGGATATGATGTTACTTGAAAATGTTTTTTCGTTATATAGCTGTATGAAATTATAAACAGTCGTATCGATATCATTTTGATTGTTTTAGTAATACAAATAATTTCGTATAATAATATACGACGGAAGATTCAGTTTCAAAGCTAATGTAAAAGTGCCCATTTAAGCGAGTTGTCATTGTACTGTTCTGTTTTTGTGTTTTTCATTAAGAATAATATTAAACACACCATTCAAGCAATTACTCCCAAATTGTGCTCATTCTAAAGTGAAAGTAGTAGTCTATAATCCGCGCGGCCGCACGGGAAGTCATAACGGTGCGCATTATATGCAGCCTAGCTCCATTCTTCGTGAAAGATAAAGATAGAAATGCGCACAGGACACAAAAACCTTACAAAAATTATATACGATCCGCCTAATCCCGGCCAAATAGATGCCGATTCGCACAGGACTAATATTATCACAGGACCTCTGTGTTCGGCGAAATATGGTAGGTCATTTGCGGGGGAATTTTTACTTTAGGCCTACATATTACAGACATGGCCGATTTGCACGGGATTAAGATCACAGACATTCTCTGCAATTATTACAAATCACCAGAGCTCCCCACATCCCGTGCGAATAGGGAAGTAATTATAAACTTAAGTGTTTATTTTTGTGCAACATGGACTTCAATGTTTAATTTGTGTGACTTTACCAAAGCATTTGATATGTATTCCTCCAGTTGCGAGCCTGTGCGCTTTACCTGACGTTGGTTAGGCCCGGCAGCTGCGCACGGACTGGGACTGAACATAATTCAGATTGACAAAATAATAAAAATGGCATTCTTCTTCTTTTAAATAATAATAAAATAAATAATAATAATAACGAAATTCTTCTTCTAAATAACAATAAGCGTCATTAATAATACAAATCATAATAATAATAAGAATCTAACAAATTGTCATGCAATTATATTAATGTGAATGAATGGTACTCCACATCACATCATCATCACTATTGTACACCCGAATACATGTGATGTGATACGAAATTAAATGCATATTATTTCAAAACACATGCTGTAAAATAATTAATTGTGATAGGTAATTTCTCATCCAAAAAGCTATTTAAACTGGATTTCCACCGTACACCTTTTTGTGGGCGCCTTTAATCCCACTCTTTAAACTCCCAAATAAAACAATTTAGTTTTTTTTCCACTTCCCTGGTGATGGTCTCGATCTCCACGTCAGAGAAGTTTCGCTTCATTGCCGTCTTCCGAGTGTCCATGGCGTAAAATGAGGGCGTGGGGGAGGCAGAGACTTGAATATATAGGGGCGTGTTATTCTAATGACGATCGTTTTCAGCCACGGCATTTATCAAGGGCAGGTTTTGCGTACGCCTGGATTTCAGAGGTGCGCACAGCTTCATAAATCAGGCGGTGAGAGGAGTGTAAGCATAATCTTACGCCAACATATACGCCCGTTTCTACGCAAGATTGATAAATGAGGGCCAGTAAGTGGCCATTTTTGCTTTAGAACAATGAAACTTGGCTCTCTTGTACAATTTTTATGGTTATATTATTTATATATAATATATTTCTGTTAGATTTTGTTGCAGTAAATTGACAAGCAGACACCCCAGGACAGGACAAGACAATGGAAGCTGATCAAAAACAAGGTTAGTTCTAAAAGGCTCTCATAAAGACATTCGCTACTTATACAGATAGTGTGTTGTTATATCTGTCACATCTTTTCCAGGAATAACTTAATAATGTTCTATTGTTTTAGACTGTTCCACAACAGTTGGTCGGCTCTATTGACTGTGGGATATTCATGTTAATGGTAAGAAATGTAAACAACAACAACAAAAAAAACAAGAGCTTCTCTTCATTAGGATGGAAAACATGAGGGTTTTTCACACTTGAAAAAGTAAACCCCGGGTATACAGAATCCTGGGTTATCTTCACGTTTCACACTGATCATTATTTACCTGAGATGAACAATTAACCCTGGGTATTCATACACTGCCGTTCCACACTGTACTGTACTAAACCATGGGATAACATCCTTATTTGCAATGTCAGTGTCACTGATTGGACGAACACTGCACACAATATGTTTACATAAATGCTCAAGCTTTGCATGTCCTCGTATTACAAGTTTATCCTGAATGAACATTTCAGACTATAACATAATTAAAATGGTCTCTTCTTCATTGCAATTGTTGCGTTTTCCGTCAGCATTTGATGTTTTTCCTCTCCAACGCTGAATTTATTATTTATATAGAATGCACAGTGTTTCAGTGACTGTCCAAAGCACGTAAATATAAAAGTGTGAAATGTTACTTTACCCGGGGTTAAACGCGTGTTTAGAACGACGATAAGCTCAGTGTGAAAAGCTTGCCTTTGATTTCTGTATACATTTTGAACTGAAAATGGTTAATTAATTTGATTTGTGACAGGGTATGGTTTATGTCACAAATATAGACATGAGGGAAATTGAATTTCAAAACTTCATTATACGTGCTACATCCTTCAACACATGATATTGTTAAAACACTTCCAACATTTCATCCCATTTTTTGTACCCTTCTCTCATGAAGGAGCTATGGACCACAGAAGACCTCTGCACTGCAGCTGAAAGACTGTGGAACAACCAAAAGGTTTAGCTGAAGAGCCGTGATTTCTGAAGACCAGGAAAATAGCCCTTCAACTTTCACAGGCTGAAATGGTTGACCAACAACTTGCCAAAGAGCCTTTAGTGCTTTTTAAGTGTTTAGTGTTTGGACAAAAGGAGTCTCAGAATTAATTGCATGTTTATGGAGATTTCATTAATTTTAGATTCAATTTGTCATGTACCTGCTGTGCAATAACTTTCAACCTAGTTCAATATTCTCTTTGGTCTGATTGTGTGTGTGTGTTTTTTTTTTAAAGCAAACCACAGCTAGTATATGATGCCTTTGGGGAAGTACATTTATTAATATTAAATAGTGTTGTTTTTGGATTTGATTAATCTGAATCTGCTTTAATTATGCATTCCAGTGCAAAATTGTGTAATGTGTATTATGTACTATGAAAAAAGGTAAAAAAGAGTAAAACATATTTTGTGTCATATAAATAAATGTTCAAATGCTCAATCTTTGTTTTCATTTTTAGTGTTTTAAGATTTATGTTCAATTGATCTAATATAATATAATATAACTTAAATTTAATATGTATCTTTTTCTTTCAAAGTGTAATGTGTGTATTTTTATGATTTAACTATCTACTATTAATGAAAAGACAGTACATCTATCTTTCTATATCTATCTTCAATTAGACCGTATTAATAAAATACTTGACATTATTAACATGGTTTTAAACTTGAGTTTGAAACGCGTTTCAAATGGAGCAATGTATACAAAATCAGCTCCGCCCATTTCCGGCATGAGACTGTGGTGTGGCGCTGTTGTCCTCAGACTGTTGTGAGTGACGTATATGGGTTCTGCAGTTAGACCTATCTCATCAATATGGGCAAACATTTCTAAAGAATGCTTTCAGCACCTTGTTGAATCAATGCCACGTAGAATTAAGGCAGTTCTGAAGGCGAAAGGGGGTCAAACACAGTATTAGTATGCTGTTCCTAATAATCCTTTAGGTGAGTGTATTATTAGAAAGGCAATACTATTATATTCAAAATAAAAATAAAAATGATTTTAAAAAAGAAAGAAACAGGGCAGCAGGCCAAATCAGTTTTCAGACCACCGGGAATTCACCCGGTGCTCCAGATGGCCAGTCCGGGCCTGCCACTCACTGAAAAAAAGAGATTCTGTATAGAGGTGGAAATTGCACGAAATCACACATCTGTCTGGGTCACAGTTTATCCAAAATCAAACAGTCAGTAAGAGTTATTGAATGTTTTTGAAAATAGGTGCTTATGCCCACCAAGGCTGCATTTATATGATAAAAAGTGTGTGTGTGTGTGTGTGTGGGGGGGGTGTACATACCTTTAGAAAGTATAATGCAATAAAACACGTGAAAAACAACCAGTTTCAGAATCTGCAAATATTATAATGCATTTTAACTTGGGTTACAATTACCTATGAAAATATATAATGCTTATAATGTTCATTACGGCATAGTCGACGGCATAGTCACGGATCAAAGAAGCGCTCTTCCGTTCCGGTTAGAACATCAAACAGGTTCTCCCCTCTCAGTGAAGCACCCACTGAGTATCCTGCTAAGAGTGCCCTAGTCATTGTTGATTCTATTACACGGAACATGAAAATACAGAAAATAGTCACTTGTTTACCGAGCCAGAGCGCCTGACATCGAATGAAAATTTAAAAGTGCTGGCAAAAGCTAATCGTAAATTCTCTAAGATTATTATTCACGTCGGCACTAATGATGTTCGACTTCGCCAGTCGGATATCACCAAAATTAACATTAAAGAGGTGTGTGAACTCGCTAGTACGATGTCAGAGGCTGTTTATTGTTCTGGTCCGCTCCCCGTTAGGAGTGATGAGATAGTTAGCAGACTATCATCACTCAATGGCTGGTTGTCTAAGTGGTGTCCGCAAAATAACATAGGGTTCATAGACAATTGGAAAAGTTTTTGGGGCAGACCTGACCTGTTGAAGAAGGATGGCATCCATCCCTCCTGGGGTGGTTCCGCTCTTTTCTCTAGTAATTTGGCACATAGTCTTAGAGCTAAACCTTGACTCACTAGGGTCCAGGTCAGGAAGCAGACAAACTGGCTAAACGGACCGTCTAGCTGTCTCACGTCACCGGAGTCAGATAAATCCCAGCACATAGAGACTCTTTCACCTAGATATTTTCATATAGAGACTGTGTCTGTTCCCCGAATTAGTAAATACAAAAAAACATCAAAACCATTCAACAGTAAAAATGTAATTGATGTCCAACAAATAAACAACAGATATAATACAGATGAACAATTGATAAAGCTTGGGTTGCTGAATATTAGATCCCTTTCCCCAAAAGCGCTTATTGTTAATGATATTATTACAGATAATAATCTAGATGTGCTCTGTTTGACAGAAACCTGGCTAAAACCTGACGACTACATTACTTTAAATGAGTCCACCCCCCAAGATTATTGTTATAAACATGAGCCGCGTCTGAAAGGTAAAGCGGGAGGGGTTGCTGTAATTTATAATAATATCTTCAGTATTACTCAGAAGTCTAGTTTCAAATATAATTCCTTCCTTTGGTGCTTTATGTAACGTTATGTAGTGTACATGATAAAACCCGTTTAACATTTGTGTTAGCTACTGTATACAGGCCACCAGGGCATAATACAGACTTTATCAAAGAATTTGCTGATTTTCTATCAGAGTTAGTACTGGCCGTAGATAAAGTACTAATTGTTGGTGATTTTAATATCCATGTAGACAATGAAAAAGACACATTGGGATTAGCATTTAAAGACATACTAAACTCTATTGGAGTTAGGCAGCACGTGTCAGGACCCACTCATCGCCATAATCATACTTTAGACCTAATATTGTCACATGGAATGAATGTTGATACCGTTGAAATTCAGCAGCAGAGCGATGACATCTCAGATCATTACCTAGTATCATGTATACTTAATTTAGCTAAGGTTGCAAAGCCGCCCCCTCGCTTCAAAAAATGTCAAGACAATCACTGCCGCTACGAAAGATTGCTTTTTAAATAATCTTCCTCATCAGTATCATCTCCTCAGCATCCCAGATAGCATAGAAGAACTCGATGTTGCAACAGAAACTATTGACTCTCTCTTTTCCAGTACTTTAGACACAGTTGCTCCTCTGCGCTTAAAGAAGATTAAAGAAAATAGTCCAACGCCGTGGTACAACGAGCACACCCGGGCCCTTAAAACAGCAGCCAGAAAAATGGAGCGCAGCTGGAAGAAAACAAAACTAGAGGTCTTTCGTAATTCGTGGAAAGAGCACATGATCGCATACAGAAAGGCCGTAAAAACTGCTAGATCTGCTTATTTCTCAACTCTCTTGGAAGAAAACAAACACAAATCAAGGTATTTATTCGATACAGTGGCTAAATTAACCAAAAATAAAGCTTCAACTTCTGATGACTTTATGAACTTCTTCACATGTAAGATTGATAATATTAGGATGAAAATTTTAACCATGGGCTGTCTACTACAGTATCACATCAGACAGAGCATTGTAATGTCACTGAGGAAAAAATACACTCATTCACTGCTATAGGAGAAGAAGAATTGCCTAAACTCGTTAAATCATCAAAATCAGCAACATTTATGCTTGACCCTGTACCGACTAGGCTATTAAAAGAGATGCTACCAGAGGTCATAGATCCTCTTCTTAATATCATTAATTCATCTTTGTCATTAGGATATGTACCGAAAACTTTTAAGTTGGCTATTATTAAACCACTTATTTAAAAAAACGCATTTGATCCTACAGAATTAGTCAATTATAGACCAAACTCAAATCTACCCTTTCTGTCAAAAATACTTGAAAAGGCAGTGTCTTCACAATTATGTTCCTTTTTAGAAAGAAATGGTATCTGTGAGGATTTCCAGTCAGGATTTAGACCGTACCATAGCACTGAGACTGCTCTCATCAGAGTTACAAATTATTTACTGTTATCATCCAATCATGGCTGTATCTCTCTATTAATGTTACTCAATCTTAGCGCTGCATTTGATACTATCGACCACAACATTCTTTTGAATAGACTCGAAAAGTATGTAGGTATTAGTGGAATTGCTTTGTCATGGTTTAAATCATACCTATGCGACCGTTATCAGTTTGTAGCAGTTAATGAAGAGATGTCACCCCGATCACATGTTCAGTATGGAGTACCGCAAGGCTCAGTGCTAGGACCGCTGCTCTTCACCCTGTACATGCTACCACTGGGAGATATCATTAGGAAGCATGGCGTTAGTTTTCATTGTATGCTGACGATACTCAGCTCTATATTTCTTCACGCCCTGAAGAAACTTACCAATTTACAAGATTAACGGAATGCATAGCTGATATAAAACACTGGATGACTGGTAATTTCCTGCAACTCGATTCAGAAAAAACTTCAAAAAGCTCCAAAAGTAGTAACCTAGAATACTGTCTAACACTTGATGGCTGCTCTGTCAAGTCCTCGTCGTCAGTGAGGAACCTGGGTGTACTCTTTGATACCAATCTTTCATTTGAAAGCCACATTTCTAACATCTGTAAAACTGCATTCTACCATCTTAAAAATATATCTAAATTACGACACATGCTCTCAATGCAAAATGCTGAACAGTTAGTTCATGCGTTTATGACCTCAAGGTTAGATTATTGTAATTCTCTACTGGGTGGTTGCCCTGCTCGCTTAATAAATAAACTCCAGCAGGTCCAAAACGCAGCAGCTCGAGTTCTTACTAGAACCAGGAAGTATGACCATATTAGCCCAGTTCTGTCAACATTGCACTGGCTGCCTATTAAACATCGCATACATTTTAAAATCTTGCTTTTTACTTACAAAGCACTAAATGGTTTAGCTCCCCAATACTTGAGCGAGCTCTTAACATATTATACTCCATCACGTCTACTGCGCTCTCTAAACTCTGGCCAGTTGATAATACCGAGAATATCCAAATCAACTGCAGGCGGTCGATCCTTTTCCTATTTAGCTCCTAAACTCTGGAACAGTCTTCCTAGCATTGTTCGGGAAGCAGACACACTCTGTCAGTTTAAATCTAGACTAAAAACACATATCTTTACTGTGGCATACACATAAAACACTTTTTCAATGAAATGATTGTTAGGCTGCATTAACTAGGTTAGCCGGAACCGGGAACACTTCCTATAACACCTGATGTACTCATTACATCATCAGAAGAATGGCATCTACGCTAATGGTAGTCTCTCTGTTTTATCCCGAGGTTTACTGCAGTCAGCCGTATCCAGATCAGATGGTGGACCTGCGCCCGGAGAAGACCAACGCAGGAACCTGAAGTGTCTGCAGAGACCGTGATTAGACTCCCACTGAAACTGCCTCATCGACATGGCATCCTCAATAAGCCTGTCTCCAGCGTGATGACTCCAATTGTTCGAATATTACAATTTAATAATACTTAAATCGATATGTCATCCGCAATAAACCCGTCTCCAGTGTGTTGCCTCCGATCATTCGAATATTGCACTTTAATAATTATTTAATCAACATCATCCTCAATAAACCCGTCTCTAGCGTGTTGCCTCCGGTCCTTCGAATATTCCGATCTATTATGACCTCTGACCTGTAAATTTGCCATAATAATAATAATAATAATAATACGCTGTTTGTTAACTGGCCAGAGGAGAACTGGCACCCCGACTGAGCCTGGTTTCTCCCAAGGTTTATTTTTCTCCATTAGGTCACCTGATGGGGTTTTGGTTTCCTTGCCACTGTTGCCTCTGGCTTGGCTTGCTCAGTTGCGGACACTAAATTTTTCTAAATTTTTCAACTAAACATCGAAATAAATCTAATTATTAAACTAAATTAACCATATAAACTAAATTACTGATCTAATTACTGATCTAAAGCCCACATTGTCACTGTATGATGATTGAAATGAACTGATGACATCACCGTTTTCTTCAGAATGGCTATATGGCTGAATAAAATTATGCTGCATTATTTTCCTGTTTAACACTGTAAAGCTGCTTTGAAACAATCTGCATTGTTAAAAGCGCTTTATAAATAAAGTTGACTTGACTTGACATGACATTATGAATACCTTTATAATGCATTACGCATAAGGGCTTTAAGTAAAGTGTTACCGAAATTGTTTGTAACATTATACATGTCTTTACTGTGACTTTTTGAACAATGTATTGCATCCTTGCTGAATACAAGTCATTTATTTTAAATAAAACTAAATGACCTCAAACATATGAATAGTAGGAAAATTAAGCATTTTTTTGATTTTTTTTATTAAATAAAAATAAAATTATTTCTTAATTTAAACAACAAATTAGATAAATAATAAATAACAAATAAATACTACATTGGTGAAAAAAAAAATATATATATAATAGATCATTGAGATTTCTGTCTTTCTTTCTTTCTTTCTTTCTTTCTTTCAATAAAAATTGGCTGGCAAAATCTGTTACTATGAAATAATTTCACAGCGCAAAAAAAAATAAAAAAAATAATGGTCTTAGAACTGGGTCCATTTAAGTGTCTTTAAGCTGAATGTAATTGCTTTTCCGTATTTCCTTTGGTGGTGAAATATAACCAAGACACATTTCCTGACAAGTTTTGTGAGATTCTCTCATTCGTTATCACAAATTTACAAAATGGAGGTAGAATAATATGAAAAATTACTTCGATTTTGATCCAGCATCATGCTCTGTACATCAAACTGTTGCCAAAGGGTATACATTAACTTTTTTCCATCATAAATTAAAATGCAAATGAAAACAGCTGGCAGCGAGAGATTGTGGTATAACAAGTCCAAGACACATACAGTACAACAGATGTCTTCATTCCAACACTTAATAGACAAGACATGTGGCACTGAATGTCAACAACCTACTCAGCTCCGCCGAGGTACACGTGCTGTCATATCGAGGTTAAAGGGTTGGTTCATCCAAAAATGAAAATTAGCCCATGATTTACTCACCCTCTCAAGCCATCCTAGGTGTATATGATATTCTTCTTACAGAGGAATGCAATCGGAGTTATATTAAAAATGTCCTGGCTCTTCCAAGCTTTATAAGCACGTGTACCTCGGCCAGCAGCCATATCACCCTGTAACCAAAGCCTGTTCAGTACCTGGAAGGGAGTCCTCCTGGGAAAACTAGGTTGCTGCTTGTAGAGGTGTTAGTGAGGCCAGCAGGGGGCGCTCACCCTGTGGTCTGTGTGGGTCCTAACACCCCAGTATAGTGATGGGGACACTATACTGTAACAAGCACCGCCCTTCGGATGAAACGTTAAACCGAGGTCCTGACTTTCTGTGGTCATAAAAAATCCAAGGATGTCTTTCGGAAAAAGAGTAGGGGTGTAACCCCGGCATCCTGGGCAAATTTGCCCATTGGCCCCTGTCCATCATGGCCTCCTAATCATCCCCATGTACTGATTGGCTTCATCACTCTGTCTCCTCTCCACCAATCAACTGGTGTGTGTAATCAGCGCTATATAAATGTAACTAATTATTATTATTATAATGGCAGTGAATGGTTGTTTCATTTTTGAAGTGCATCTATCCATCATATAACTTATCCACATGGCTCCGGGGGGTTAATAAAGGTCTTCTGAAGCAAAGCGATGCATTTGTGTAAGAAAAATATCAATATTTAACACAATATAAAGTAAAATATCTAGCTTTCACCAGATCGCCTTCCGTACTCAACTTACGGAAAAAGTGTAGTGCCTCTCGCAGTTCAAAATGCTTATGTAGCGCTATGTCTGACAACATTGCACACACTCTAAAAAATGTTGGCTTAAAAACAACTCAAGTTGGGTTGAAAATGGACTCACCCAGCAATTGGGTTGTTTTAACCCAGTGATTGGGTTGTTTTAAGCAAACATTTAACCCATCCGCTGGGTTAAAACGACCCATTCAACAATATTTTAAATTGTTCTCTGATATCTACATAGAAGGTATGGTAAGGGCAAAAATACTCCAGATACGGTTTTACAGGTCCATTTACAACCCTAGGATTTTTCTCTAGAATGAAATAGGCTGTTTTTACTTTATTTGGAAGGGTCATGAATAATAATGTTGAGCTCTGCTCTGATTGGCTGTTTCACATCAAGGCTCATTTCAGCAGCTCACACAAGCGCAGCTATTCAGCAAACACTAAGGCCCGTGAGTCATGACAGAACACAGACCACCTGAATGACACTTTAAGCAGGAAATCTCAAATGGAGATTGCTGAAATGCAGCTTACTTATGTTATTGATGTTTTCAGATCATGCGCGCGTGAGAGAGAGAGAGCTTGAGTGCACATGGTTGCCAGATTGCAAATTGTAAGTAAAACTTTGGATAGAATAGGTGTTCTTTTAACAGAAAAGCTCTGATTGGAGGATTTAAGTTATGAAACCTGGCAATCATGAACACTCATCCTACAAAAAGAGTGATTTTTGGTCAAGTTTTTCATTTTAGTCTGGTCTTTTTTCGTCAGTGATATTGCATGTTTATATAGTCACAGTTATCGTTTAAAGAAGTTTTTTGTCATCTCATCTTGGCGTAGTCATGGCAAAAAAGTCAACGTCAAAGGACATTTTTCGTCATATTTTCGTAAAGGAAATGAACACTAGTCAGAGCAACTGAGCAACTAACAACTTTGAATTAAATTGTTGCGGTATCCTGTTATAGATAAACATCAACAATGCCTGTTTAAAGTTCTGTTCTTTGGGAAGGGTATGGAAAGTGCTCACATCCCCTGCACAGCCTGGAACAGAACATTTACATCCATGATCTGCCATTTTCACTATTGTCCTTGCTTGCTTCTTCACAATACCTGCAGAACTTCTGATGATTCGGCTGTGCAGGTCCACGATAATACTGCCAGGCCTTGAACATGGGCTGGTATATGCAAATTTTGGAGGCGTTAATATTAATGATCCCGACTAATACGTCACAGTCGGTGTTAAGTTGGGATTTGCCCATGTTTCAGTGGTCTTTTTCATGCATAAGATTTACATATGAAGGAGAAAACAATGGAGTTTGTGCATCATGGTATGTCAGTCCCATGTACTGAACTCTTTTATTCAACTATGCCAAGGTAAATACAGTTTTCCATTCTATGGAACCTTTATCTCCCCTGGAGCCATGTGGAGCAGTTATATGATGGATCGATGTACTTTTATGGACTTCAAAAACTAAACAACAATCCACTGCCATTATAAAGCTTGGAAGAGCCACTTTTTGTAATATAACACTGTTTTATTAATTACTATTAATTAGAATGTCATATACACCTAGGATGGCTTGAGGGCAAGTAAATCATGGGTTTATTTTCATTTTTGGGTAAACTAACCTTTTAAAGGGGGGGTGAAACACTCAGTTTCAGTCAATCTCATGTCAATCTTGAGTGCTTATAGAGTAGAATTGCATCCTTCATATCTCCAAAAAGTCTTTAGTTTTATTATATTTATAAACGAAAGATAGGCTGTACCGAGTCTTTCTGGAAAAAAATGAGAGTCTGGAGGCGTATCGTGTGGGCGGAGCTAAAGAGTCACGAGCGTGCGCAGCTATTGCGTTGAGAGCGTCTGAAAGCTGTGACAATGGTATGTAATTATATATGCTTAGCGGCTTGTCATGCTCGCGAGTTTTACAACATTTGTGTGTTTACTCATGGTTTATGAGGAATTTGGTTTATGGACTATTGTATGTGATTTAATGTTTACAGTAGCAAGCGTAACGGTTTTGCACGTCAGACTGGTGCGTGTTTACATAGAAAAACAATGGAATAGTAGCGCATTTGAATGAACCATTTTGAGTCCATGGCTAACAACACAAAGACATTTGAAGCAGTTTTACTCACCGCCTGCTTCCAACACATGACCGTGAACCTTAATCGCTGGGGCCGCTCCATCTTTCAGCATTAGACGAGCTACATATCCGGCGTCGAACTGGGCCTTGCTTATAAAACCATCGTCGCCGAAATGCAGGGAACAAACAAAACACTTGCACAACTCTGTTGCTGCTCCGGAAAAAATAAACTCCATCCACTGTCCCCTTAACGCTGAGTGCTTTGGGAAGCTGTGCAGGGTTGTCTTGCCCTGACAACCAAAAACACACTTATTTGGTGACATTGTTGATGTCGTGAAGTCCTGTGACTGCAGCGCAGCCGAGCAAAGCGCTTTGATGGGCGTACTGCAGGGGTGTCCAAAGTCCGGCCTGCGGGCCAAATACGGCCCGGGGATGATTTTCAAATGGCCCGCAGGATGTCTATTAAAATATATTACATGTGGCCCGCCAGACATAATTTACAAAACGTGCATTTTCACAATGTCAACACAAGGTGGCAGTACTAGATTTTAGGCCAGGGAAACAGTGTCAAAAGCGGAATGAAACAGCGCTACTTGTGCGGTTTATGGTGAGCAGTGCAGAGTCTGAACAAATGTGTTTACTTGCTGAGTGTCACGATCACATGACCACTAAACAGCCAGTGAGAAATGTTCGAGGTCGGAACATGTTCGAGTTCGAGGTCTCCGGTAAAAGCTGCAAATCTCTCTGTGATTTGATTTAGTTTAAAGCCAGTTAAACAGCGCTGACTTAATCAACAACACTAACGTGCAAATCAGGAGAAACTCTGAGCCGATCCAGTTCAAATAGTTTTCAAACAACAATTCACCAACATTTATTAACTGTAAACGTGGTAATTTGTCAGAAATGTAGGTTAATATCTCATTTTATTTAATTTGTAATGTAGACATGTATTAAATGAGTAATAAAGGCCAAATTACAGATATTTTTTGTCATAAACTTGCAGTTGTGCATTTGTATTTATATGTTTATAGACCATAAAGCCATTCTAGATATAGAAATAATATTTTTTACTTTTTACCATGCAGTGAGGTGCCAATGTGAGCACTGCAAAAATGATCTTATTTAGTATTTTTGTCTTGTTTCTAGTCTAAATATATCTAAAAAATAAAGTATTTAAATAAAGATGTATTTACTGTTAAATTACATAAGATATTTTTTCTTGTTTTCTGTAAAATAAGTTAAATTGAAGATTAAAACAAGCAAATCTATCTGCCAACGGGGTAATAAAAATAATATTGTTAATAAAAATAATATTGTTTCTGTTTGCAATCTTGTTTCTTCGTTCTGTCGCAAACAGAAACAAGATTATTTTTCTTATCCCATTGGCAGATAATTTAGCTTGTTTTAAGCAAAAACTCAGAAATGTTTACCCAGAAATCAAGAAAAAAATATGTAATTTTCCTAAGAGCATCTTGATTTAAGAATTCTTAGATATTTGGACTGGAAAATATCTTATGTTTTGTTTTTTGGCAATGTGGTTTTACCTGTGGTGATCTAAATGGAGTACTCGTTCATTTAAATAAGAATAGAGTTCTAACTCTCTAATAATATTTAAATTTCACCCATTAAAACTTTTTGGTTGATGAAAGTTTTGCAGATTTTGTTAAATATCTATAAATTTACTTCTGTGTCCTATCACAAGCTACTCTACTCAAGCTTTTGTCAAATCTGTCATGTTTCCAAGAAACAAAACATGATTGAGATATATATATATATATATATATATATATATATATATTGGAAAAAGAACCCGCCCCCGGGTGTGTCCACAACATCGAATCTGGCCCCCTTTTAAAACAGTTTGGACACCCCTGGTGTACTGCTTTCACTCTCTCGCTCTGGTCTACGGGTGCGCGCGCCCTTCCGGGAGAAGTGCCCTTAGGGCCCGTATAAGGAAATTCCGCCCCATTTGCCGTCACATAGGCCCATACTCCAAAAAAAAGAAAACTTGTGAGAAACCAGAAGGAGTATTTTTGGCACAGACATACTCCATCAAACTTAATTTTTGAAACTTTGTCCATGTTTAGCATGGGAATCCAAGTCTTCAACAGTGTAAAAAACTCAGTATGCATGAAACAGCATTTCACCCCCCCCTTTAACCGAAGATTTGACATTGACAGTTTTGCAGGTCATTTTAAACATCCAAATACAATTGTCTAATTACAACGCACTGCCGAATGTATTTTGCACCTGCTCCGTATCATACTTTATATCCAGCAGAGAGTGAGCACTTCTGAAATAAGCTCAGGGAGCGTTCTTCAAATGGCCTTTGATTGAAAATTGGTCACGCACAGGAGTTGTCCTCATGGTTCCTATCTACAAATGGCTGAAATACAATTCTGAAAATAACCTCTGAAGGGCCTGCAGTTATACAAGTTGACGAAGGCCATCTGCTGCTATATGCACCATGCGGCAAAAGAAACTGTGTGGAGATACGGTGGCTACCTGCGCTGGAGGAACCGTTTAACAAAATACTCCACTAACAAATAATTGATGAATTCCACCAGGCTAATCAGAAAGGATTTGAATCAGCACATTATACAATTACCGGGATCAACGGGGTTACGTCGCGGGAAATAACGACAGCTAGAAGTGCTGATTGTGTCTCTTCGGGCAGGTGTTCAACAAGATGTCTTAGGGGAACACGTTCGCTTTAATTAGCTCCATTTACAAATCTGCAGTCATTGCTGTTAAGTGGCATTGCGGAGGCATTGTCTCGGACGCTATTGAAACTGTCATTATTAAATATACTGGCAATCTATAGTGAATTTTAAACCCGGTTAACTAATCCCAGCGGTCAAATCAGTGACCAACTTTTCTTTTTTAATTATACAACTTATGAATCATTCATTTCTGCTGAAAATGATGCAGATATATATATATATATATATATATATATATTAGGGCTGTCAAAAGATTAATCACGATTAATCACATCCAAAATAAAAGTTTGTGTTTACATAATATATTTGTGTGTACTCTGTATAATTATTATGTTTATATAAATATTAATGTATATATTTAAGAAATATTTGCATGTATATACTGTATACATTTATATAATTTATATTATATATAAATATAAATATTTTATATATAAATATAATACATTTTTCTTAAATATATACATGCTTGTGTGTGTTTTTATATATAAATAATAATTATACACAGTTCACACACATATATTATGTAAACACAAACTTTTATTTTGGATGTGATTAATCTTTTGACAGCCCTAATATATATATATATATATATAAATAAATTGATGTTAATTAAATCATTGGCTCGTATGCACAGGGATTTGCATTTTTATGTAATTGCGTCATTGCATCACTAAAACTGGATCATCTTTTTAAGGAAACACATTCTGTCTAGTGAGATTTGGAGCTTTAAATGGCTCCGGGAAATCTAGAGGTTTAGATGCTAAATTCATTTCAAACCTTGTTTGTCTCAAATCCACAATCAATACTGGATATCGTCTTACAGACGATTCAATAACCGGAAAGACACCTGAAATGAACTGAGAAAACTGTCAGATTGCATTTGCTACGCAACTCTTTAACCCAACAATATTTGTGAATTATGCTCATAATGTCCTACCAGAAACATGTCAATTAAATAGTGTCAATAAACGCCACAAGAAGAGAAATACTCATACTCATTATATATATATATATATATATATATATATATATATATATATATATATATATATATATATATATATAATGTTCCTGCTCCCCACTAACATAATACATGAATGACAAGAACATATTGTGATACACGACTCATCTCCGGAGGTTGATGGATTGAGGCAATGAATCAATGGCCGAGGTATTGCTCAATGAAGACAAAATAAAACTCATTGCAGAATGCTAAACACATTACATGGGCCATCGGCTGCTGAGTGTGTCTTTTGTTTATGGGCGTTTTATAATTTGGTGATGTGATATTAAGAAGAGTATAACTCGACTGGATTTTCTGAAGAAAATATGAGTGGTTGTTTGATCCCAAATGGCAAACTAAGCTTCTTAAAATGTCTACTATATTACAGCTGGCTTGCACTGAAAGATGTTTGATAGGGTTTGTATTACTTCTATGAGCCGCACTCACAATGGATTGGGGAAAATAATAACCAAAAAGAATGGGAGAAAGAGAGCGATGTTTTACAGGATTGCACAAAAGCCACAGAATTGAATTAATTCTCTTCTGGATAGAGATTTGATCCTGTTAGCCATCTGCACCATCAGCACAAGAAATGGATTAGAGAGAAGGCTGAAGCTATGATCAAACAGTCTGAGAAATCTCGGCTGATTCCCTCTTTATTTGAGGTCTTATTTTTATTTTTTTTCAATATGATGTCTCGCATGACTGTATATGAGCTGTATAGGAAGGAAGAATGAGAGCGAAAGAGAGAGAAATGAAAGGCAGTTAGCGGATTCAGCTCATGAGAGCAGTGCTTCATACCCTGAAGAAACACAAGCAGGAACCTGTCACTGAACTGACTTTGAAGTCTTTTTAAAAGACATGTAATGCCGTATTATTATTTTATATATTTGGGGTAATCTACTTCAAAGGTCACAAAACATGTCAAGAACATGTCAGACGTACACCGATCAGGAATTACATTATAACCTAATATTGTGTCGTCTCCATTTTACAGCCCTAATCCGTTGAGGCATGGACTCCACTAGACCCCTGACGGTGTGCTGTGGTATCTGGCACCAAGATGTTAGCAGCAGATCCTTTAAAGGGTAACTCAACACCTAGTCAGAGCCTAACTCCACCCACTGGCAATATTTGAAAAATGCTGGAAAAGTGGGCAGGGACCAGCAGAGACAGAGGGGGCGAACCGAGCGGGGGGGAGGGCGTGCACCAGAGACCCACAGTGACGGATTGATTGACAGCTGTCAGACTCGCAAAGATGGAGAGTGACTGGAGTGATGCCAGTAGCTTTGCAACAGAGCGGTTATTTGAAGTAGAGGACTCTTCACCTGAACCGGATGAGGGTGAAAAGTCTGTAGACACAGAGCCAGAACCTTATCAATTCGAGCCACTGGCTCAAACTGCGTTAACTCCCGATGCCGATGATGCTAGCAAAGCAGCAGTGCAAGAGAGAATGGGACCACTGACTTAATCTATGAGCAGTCAAATCCTTATACTGAATGCCCCTAAAAATAGATCAGATATATGCAATGTATTTTCATTCAAATGAACTGAATCAATAGGCAGTGCAGGACCAATAAGATCAAACCTAATAGCTTATTATAAACAGATTTCCTCAAATAAAAGTATATACACCAGCATTTTACGGTATTGTAGTTGGCAACCACTTGCGTGTCAGGGTTTGAAAGTGCGTCTCATGTATGAAAAGTATCTGTACACATGACGGGCGGCAAAAATATTGCAAGAAAAGCCTGACGTGTACTGACAACTGCATTATTTAACCACATTTAAAAGTAAGTTTTCATCATGTTTATACTTCATGTAACATGGGAGTTCATACTGGAGTGAAGCCGTTCTCATGATCAATGCGGGAAAACATTTCTTAGGGCGTGGTGAGCTTGTGCTAAGGGTGTGGATAGTGAGCCGTTGGAAGAGATAATCAGTGTTATTCACTTCAAATGTCATAATGTTATGCATGATTGGTGTATTTCAAAATAAAATCAAGAAAAACAAAAACAAGAAATCGTCTCGGTTACGTATGTAACCCTCGTTCCCTGAGGGAGGGAACGGAGACGTACGTCGGAACTGACCGACGAATTGGGATCTGATTTCAGAGACCAATCTACTTTGAGTGTTTTAAAACGAGCCAATGAAGATTGGCATGTGATTCACGCATTCCACGCACCGCCCCGCAGCGCGGGTATAAATAAGGAAGTGGAATGCATGATCATTGCTTTTCTCTGCTGAGGAGCCGAACTCGTGACTCGGCCTCCCAGCGGAAGCACAGCACCTGGCGACGGGACGTACGTCTCTGTTCCCTCCCTCAGGGAACGAGGGTTACATACGTAACCGAGACGTTCCCTTTCAGTCGGTCACGTTCGCCGTACGTTTGGAACTGACCGACGAATTGGGATCTCTACCAAAACGCCAGAGCGCACTGGACCGTCACTGCTGTTTCTGCAAGACCCACCCAGTGTGACTATTGGATAATGCTGGGAAAGCGTGCCCGTCTCGGGAGATGGTACGCTGCGGAGCCACTTCCTTCAGTGGAAGGATTGGTGGCGGAATACACATAAGGACTAACCTAGCAGGGTAGTGCAACATATGGCAGTCTCTGGGGTGGTTCCAGCCTGGTTCCACGGGGGAAAGAACACGCCCAGAGACGACAGAGCGGGCTCTGTCAAGGGAAAGACACGGGGCTAGCCAAGTAGGGTAGCAGGTACCGTGGAAGAATACACATATGGGGTTGCCGTGAGGGAACCGCTACATATGGAACCCAGCCTACACACACGTTACACAAGCATACGGGTGCAGGCCTGGCGTCAGACGGCCGCAACGTCTGGCACCGCAGGGGTGACGGAGGAGCTCGACAGGGTTAGCCGTTTCCGGCTAACACAACTGGAGAAAATAGACGCACGTATCCGGCCCAGAGGGCGGGAGTGGCGTTGCAAGCCGACACTTAGAACGGGTACTTAGCGCTACTGGCCCCTGGGGGCGAGGATGCGGGAAGATACCGGCTCTACACGGAGGCTATAGAATCTAGCGAACGTGTTAAGTGTCGCCCAGCCCGCAGCTCTACAAATATCTGTCAGCGAGGCGCCTTGAGTCAGCGCCCAGGAGGAAGCAACACTCCTTGTTGAGTGTGCTCGCAACCCGAACGGGCAAGGCACGTCTTGGGACTGGTAAGCCAAGACGATAGCATCCACTATCCAGTGGGCTAACCTCTGCTTGGAGACAGCCTTTCCCTTCTGCTGGCCTCCGTAACAGACGAAGAGTTGCTCTGAGGTCCGAAGCTTTGAGTCCGGTCAACGTAAGCGCGAAGAGCGCGGACGGGACATAAAGCCAGGGCTGGGTCTGCCTCCTCCGAAGGCAGCACTTGCAGGTTCACTACCTGGTCCCGGAAGGGAGTGGTAGGAACCTTGGGCACGTATCCAGGCCGGGGTCTCAGGACAACGTGAGAGTTGTCCGGCCCGAATTCTAGGCACGATTCGTTGACCGAAAGTGCATGCAGGTCCCCTACCCTCTTAATAGAGGCCAATGCTGTCAGAAGCACTGTCTTCATCAACAGGATTTTAAGCTCCAAAGACTGAAAAGGCTCAAAGGAGGGCTCTGAAGTGCTCTGAGCTAAGTCCCAAGAGGGTAACGAGTTTGGACGAGGAGGATTTAACCTCCTTGCACATCTGAGGAACCTGACGATTAGGTCGTGCTTTCCCAAAGACTTGCCTTCAACTGCATCGTGATACGCCGCTATTGCTGCGACGTACACTTAGAGGGTGGAGGGAGACAGCCTTCGCTCCAGCCCATCTTGCAGGAAAGAAAGCACGACACTAACCGAACACCTTCGGGGGTCTTCCCGGTGGGAAGAGCACCATTCAACGAACAGGTTCCACTTCAAAGCGTAGAGGTGCCTCGTAGAGGGGGCTCCAGCCGAAGAGATGGTGTCCACCACTGCCTGTGGTAGACCACCTAGAACCTCCGCGTCCCGTCCAGGGATGAGACATGGAGTTTCCAGAGGTCTGGACGCGGGTGCCATAGAGTGCCTGTCCCTGAGAAAGAAGGTCCCTCCTCAGGGGAATCGGTCAAGGAGGGGCTGTCGCGAGGAGAGTTAGTTCTGGGAACCAGGTCCAGTTGGGCCAGTAGGGTGCAACTAACAAGACCTGCTCCTCGTCCTCCCTGACCTTGCACCGGTCTGTGCAAGAAGGCTCACTGGGGGAAACGCATATTTGCGCAGGTCCCAGGGTCAGCTGTGCGCCAGTGCATCCGTGCCGAGGGTGCCCCCGGTCAGGAAATAGTACCACTGGCAATGGGTCGAGTCCAGAGAGGCAAACAGGTCTACCTGTGCAGCTCCGAAGAGGTCCCATATCAGCTGGACCGCCTGGGGATGGAGTCGCCACTCTCCCGAAGGTGCAGGCTGCCGTGAGAGCTCGACGGCTGTCCGGTTGAGCGCACCTGGGACATGAATGGCCCGAAGCGACCTCAGATGCTTCTGACTCCAAAGGAGGAGGTGGCGGGTGAGTTGGAACATGCAACGGGAGTGTAGACCACCCTGGCGGTTGATGTACACAACGGCTGCAGTGCTGTCCGTACGGACCAGTACATGCTTGCCACGTAGCGCCCCCTTGAGGCGGCGCAGTGCCAAGTGTACCGCTAACAACTCGAGGCAATTGATATGCCAATGCAATTGAGGTCCCGTCCACAGACCTCAAACTGCATGCCGTTAGACGTGGCCCCCCAAGACGTGGAGGAGGCATCCGTGAAGAGCACAGCATGCCTGGACACTTGTTCTAAGGGCACCCCGGCCCGGAGAAACGAAACGTCGGTCCACGGGCTGAAGGTGGGACCCGGGACTCGGCCATGGAGCCAGTGTTGAAGCGGTCTCATATGAAGCAATCTGAGCAGCGTTACCGCGGCTGCAGATGCCATATGCCCCAGGAGCCTCTGAAAAGATTTCAGTGGGACCGCTGTTCTGCTCTTGAATGAATTCAAGCAGTTCAACACCGACTGGACCCGCTCTTCCGTAAGGCGCGCAGTCTGGCTGACCGAATCCAGCTCCATACCGAGATAAGAGATCCTCTGTGTGGGACAGAGTCTGCTCTTCTCTCGGTTGACCCGAAGGCCCAACAGGCTGAGGTGACTGAGCACCATGTCCCTGTGTTCGCACAACTGCTCCCGAGACTGTCGTCGAGATAGTTGAGGAAGCGAACGCCGCGTTCTCTGAGCGGAACAATGGCTGCCTCCGCGACTTTCGTGAAGGGCACGGACTTGTACTGATATGCCTTCCCCTCGAACACAAATCGTAGGAACGGTCTGTGTCGAGGAAGGATAGAGACATGAAAGTACGCATCCTTCAGGTCGATCGCTGCGAACCAATCTTGGGGACGGATGCATTTGAAAATGCGTTTCTGCGTTAGCATCCGGAACGGGAGCTTGTGCAGGGCCCGATTCAGGATACGCAGGTCCAAGATTGGCTGTAACCCACCACCTTTCTTGGGTACAATGAAGTAGGGGCTGTAGAGCCCCATCTTCATATCGGCTGGAGGAACCGGCTGGACCGCGTCCTTCGCCAGTAGGACATCGGTCTCTGACCGCAAGACCTGAGGCTGCCAGCAGACATGTGAGACAGTGAACGTGGCCGTCAAACTCGACGGCACACGGTGCGCTGAACGCTCAAGCCCTATGAAAAGGAAAGACGAACACTGCACCGACGTGGTCATGTCCTCATGAGAGAACATGAACCACCCACAAACACATTCTCAGCATGCTTGTGATGCGATAGAGGAGTGGGGGCCCACAGAGACGTACCCGGTGGGGAAGCACCACTGTAATCCTCAGGTCACCAAGGCTTATTAGCCGAAGTAGCACTTCTCTTTTGCAAGAAAAGAAACTAGATCGGGGAATAGGCAAAGGGACTCAACCCCGTTTGAGGCTTCATAGTCTCGACCGCGCATCTCTAGCGCAGAGTGACGCGCTGGGTTGCCGTGGCAACCCCCACTGTCAGCCGGCGCCCGACGGCACACGGCGCGCTGAACGCTCAAGCCCTTACGAGAAAGGCTTGAGACGAACAACGCGTCGAAGTAACCATGCTCTCCTGAACGAACGCAATCTCACATATTTAAATGTGAGAGAGATCGTGGCCGTCAAATGAGGACAGGAAACAACCGCATCCAGAAACACACGGTTTGAATGACATCTTGAAAAAGACGCAGGGTCAAACCGTGTTGCTCTTTTAGAAAGGAAACTGCTCTTTTATGTGCTGAAGCACTCAGGGAGATGACCGCGCCACCACACAGTACAATAGTGCAAGCCTGTGTGTGCACTCAAAACGGAAACGCCCAGCGAACCAACACTTTGATGTCCGTTGAAGCAGCCACTCGCTGAGACGCGCCGTCACACCCGCACTGGCAGAAGCAGTCTCTCAAGAGACTCGAACACTCTTCATAGGAAACAGGAAACATTCACTGTTCGGCTCCGAAGTAGAAAGCAATGATCATGCATTCCACTTCCTTATTTATACCCGCGCTGCGGGGCGGTGCGTGAATCGCATGCCAATCTTCATTGGCTTGTTTTAAAACACTCGAAGTAGATTGGTCTCTGAAATCAGATCCCAATTCGTCAGTCAGTTCCGACGTACATCGAACGTGACCGACTGAAAGGGAACATATTTTTCTTAAAGGAAATATACGTTTAGGATCATACCATTTAGCATTGTAAAAAAAAATATAGTTATATAGTTGATTACAACGATAGTTCATAGTTCTGTGTTTATTTTATTTAATGTATGCTTTTTATCTTAAAAGGTCATTTAAACAGACAAAACAAATGAAAAATACCAAATAAGAATGTTCAAATTTATACAAACAAACAAACAAGTAAACAAAGAAGTCAGTTGTCAGATGCATCACAATACTGAGAATTTTGGTGAACATATGTGTATGAATGTAAAAAGGAAAAGTCAACAGGTCTATATGCATTACAGCTGTTTTTAACAGTTTTATTACAATTTTGGCATTAACGTTAACTCATTTTAAATGGTCCAGCGCTTTGACAAATTAGTTGATAACAGTGCAAATATTCCATTTAGTCTCTCAATTGCTGTGGTCATTAAAAAGTGGTGCATAATAATTATAAAACAATTAACAAAATGTTTATCACCTTCACCTTCTATGTCACCAGTGTTTAATGTCAACTACCCTTATTATGCTGTTTATCTTGATAGTATGTTTGCATTACCTTACATTTTGCATAAATAAAAAAAATAAAATAAAATAAAAGACAAAAAATGTCACAGGCAACTATTTGGGGGTGAATGCAAAAAAATTAATGGGATTTTTTTTTTTTTTATAAGTTACACTAATATAACTATCTTAATGGTGCTAAAATAGACTTCAGTTTCTTAATATATATATATATAATTTTCTTCTTTAGATTATGGGAAGAAACATGACCTGGACCTGTTTTACAGCCATTCACACTTCTAACCTAAAAGTTGAGAGCAAAAAAAAAGACTCCCTTATGGAAACTCACTGGTTTTCTCTGAAGTTCACATATGTTTTTTTCCCCACATCATGTCATTGTCAAGGCAGTTGGTGGTTCTGGAACATAACGGCCATTCTTTCCTTCTGCACCTCTCCTTCACTCTTTTCATATTTCGATAACACATTTCCCTGGTGTCTCCAGACCAGAAGAAGCTGTTACGAGGGCAGGTGAGCTGACTCACCCACATTGTTCCTTTTTCGAGAAAAGATTGTAGCTGACTGAATGGAAATTGCATGCCGTAGGGGCCCATCACTGACCTGGTCTGGGGTAGAAGACTGCAGGATGGGAGCGTTAAGGATAAAAGGTTGAAATCGTTTGAGTTTGGAGAGGCTTCCATGCATTCAGACAACATGGCAATCTATAGATGTTTATCTATCATGAAAGCATTGCTATGGTGTCCATTTTTTACACTCTCAGAAAAAGTGCACCAAGTTCAAATATTGCGCCTTGTTGGCAAGTGCTATTCACACTAACTCCCCCTAACAATGCCTGGTTGGACCAAACAAGATAATATAAAAAAAAGAAAACATGTTTTTCAGTCTCTTCAGTGGAGTAGTCAGTAAAGTATAAGGTTTAAGGATCTAGGTTTTGACGCGATCGACCTGGGTTCGAATCCGCCTTATGGCGAGCTCGCTCTTCTCCCCTTTCCCATCACATATCACATCGGAAAGGCATTTACTTAAAAATTTAAAATTTCTTAATAAAAATTAAGAAAATGTTCTAAGAGTGGAAATAAAGTGCCTAACGAAATTATATTTAATAATAATCAAAGCATTTATTGGGTAGGGTTAGGGGTAGGGGTAGGTGTAGGGAGGGCTTTTATTGTCCCATTAAGGTGGCATCCATTTAATAATTTTAATAAATATGTGACCAGTCACGGAAAGTAGGGACACAAGTCGGTTCTGGGGCATTTCGAGTTATTCACAGATTCAGAAAGTGTAGTCTCCAAGCATTTCAACGATGTGTAGCACATGGAAATCTGATACTATTTGGAGAAGTTGTGGCCATTTGAAAGTAGGCACTCAAAAAACCTTAATAGGGAGAAACGACCTCTAAAGATTTTGCAATTCTCACCTGTTCTCACCTGCTGGGAGTGACAATTGGGCTCATTTACTTCTCATTTAGATAAGCTATACCCCCTGTAAAGCTGCATGGTTGCATAGCAACGACAGACCCAACGGGATGCATTGTGTAGAATTAGGACTTTTTGTACAGGATTCTGTGATAACCATGATCATTTTGGTCATAATAATCATGAAATGAAATTTTCATGCCATTTCATCTCTAGTTATGATCGACTATGATAAACTGAAATCAACTATAATTTTGTTTTTTTATAGTATAATATGCAAAGTACAATTTTCTACAAGAAAAAAAAAAAGAATTCTATATATTTTTGATATTTATTCTATATTTTTCTATATTTTGTTCTTTTCTCTGACATTTAAGGGTAACATAGGCATACAAGACTCTTTTAGGTCTAAAACAGTTTGGATAGTTGTTAAAGGGGTGGTAAAACACGATTCACTTTTCTAACTTTAGCTAGTGTGTAATGTTGCTGTTTGAGCATAAACAACATCTGCAAAGTTACAACGTTCAAAGTTTAAAGCAAAGGGAGATATTTGCTTTTAAAGAAATCAATTTCTAAGGACTACAGCAAACGGCCGCTAGGGACTACAGACATTCCTCCAGGGTCTCTGACATCACCAACCCCAATATTTACATAAACCCCTCCTCCGAGAATATTAAATAAGGGGGGGGGGGGCATTTAGTATCACCGCAGGGAAGCGTTGTTGTGGTATAGTTAGTAGGCTGGAGTGTTGTTGCCAATGCCGACGAAACGCTGAATGAAGGATGAAGGATTCGCACAACGGCTTGTCCTGAAAGATGGATTTAAAAACAGAAGCTGTTTATGGGCCACAACCAGTAAGTATGATTTATTTTTCGTCTATGTGTTTTCCTGTAATAGTTTTTATTGTTAATTGTACGTTGTAGCAAGGAAGTAAACATTACAACGCTGTTTGGCTCTGCAAATCAGTTTGTTAAATGCTCATTCATACTTAACGGTATCCGACAAACACCTAACGTTACAAACTCTTTTTTAAATCTCAACAGCGAACTTGGCATTAGTGTAAATTATTCTTTGATTAGAGCTTTTATGTTTATCTATAGGCATGCTAAACATGGTTCTGTGTTTGATTTGGCTACTAGTAAAGCCAATGTTTAGTGTTCGTTCATGCGACAGATATTTGGCTATAATCGTTCTAAAAATACAAAAGTAAAACTACTCTTGAGGACTGAACAGATTCTGCTCGATCATCTTCACTAAAATTGTCTGGGTCTGATTCGGGCTCAAATTGGTATGGTTTTATTGACGCCATTGTTTCTAATACTACCCAAAGCACAGTCTACCGGTAAAGGTAACGTGACGTTTCCGACAAACGTGCACTAGGCGGTTAGCAAATCACAACACACTGGGTCAGCTAACCAATCTGAGCCCATTGCATATTTTTGAGGGACTGGCTTCATACAGCCCAGAAACCATCAGACCGTTTTTACAACGAGGGAGAGAGCAGTGTAGAATAAAGGTAAAATATATGAAAAATAATGCAATTTTTTAAAAACGAAGCATGAACACATGTTACAGTGGACCCCACAAACACAATCAAGCCTTCGAAAGAATATGTTTTACCACCCCTTTAATACAACGTTCCCACAGCTTGGTTAACTTCAAATTCAAGAATCTTTCAAGGACTTTCCAGGTCCATTTTTTTTTCTTTTTTTGCATTTATTTTTGGCCATATGACAGAGGTCTGATATTCTATTTGTCATATTTCTGTTTTGCATAAAATTGAAGAATATTCGGTACATCCTATACTGTATTCTAAAATGATCTGATATTAACGTTTGCATGGATTTTATTGAAAAGATTTTAGGCCCAGTCTATTTTTGAAATATTTCACGGTGTGAAACGCTGAGGTACCGTATAGTTATGTGCGCGCGTGAACATCATGGCAACGTACAACACAAAGTACCTCACGCTGAAAACACTTAACGTAACGCGTAAATGCAAGTAACAAATGTAAATCAAGCATAGTCCACGAAGTGTTGGCGAAATAACACATTATCGGACCGGAGAGAATAATATGGAATTTCTTCCAGAAAACTTCTTGCACAATATAAATTCAATCACTTTCAAGGACCTGTATGTATGTTTATTTTCAGTCATGTCGTTGTACACAGCCCTCTCTTTCTGCACAAGGGAAAGATGATCGTGTTGCTTCTTTACTGCTTCAGACTTTCTATCATCTGGAAGGTTTGCACTTCATATCAGCTGCTCATTATTGCTTTAGCACTGCTCAGTGCGCAGCCAGCCACCAGGGTTGCCAGGTTTTCACAACAAAACCCACACAATTGCTACTCAAAACTAGCCCAAAACAAGCCCAATCGCGTTTCAGGGGGGCTTCTCCGCATTTGGGGGGTAAAATATGTGTTTTTTTGGCACGGTTGCCTACTAAAATTCGCATTCCCGGGGCTAAATATCACATAATTGGGGTCGCTTCAACCCGCAGACATGAAAAACAGCCCGCGGCAACAGTGTTGAAGTAGCCCAACCGCGGACTTGGCAACACTGAGCCACGCTTCCCTTTGAGGGCGGAGGCAATAACAAAAGAAACACGCCTCTATTGCCTGCTAGAATCTCCGAAAAACAAGCCGATTTCAACCTCAAAGTGTATGCTTTTAAATATACCAATACTGCTATCTCAAACACGGAGAGGCTTCTTCGTGATCAGATTCTGCAAAAAAGCGAAAATCACTAATTTTGAAAAAAAAAAACGCTTCTTTCTCATTTTGCTCGAAACTTGTGCTACCAACTTGTGTCCCTACTTTCCATGACTGGTCACTGTGGTGAGGTGGGCATGGTTTCGCGAGGTCTGCGGGCGGAGAGAAGGAAAGGAACCGAGCGGTGAGTAAGCGGCTCCAATGCAGATTACGAACACCTGTTTCTGATTTCAGTAATTGGCGTGGAGAGAGCTATATAAGCCGGTGCGAGAGAGAGAGATGGGGAGAGAGAGGGACTGGGACACCACTGCTGACGCTACACCGACCTGTGACAAGAATACTGAGTGATTAAGAAGTTTTGAGTGACTGTTTTGGTCTGAAGACCGGTTCGCGCCCACGAGCGCTGTTTGTTTTTGAGAATAAATAAACGCAAGTGTCCCAGTCACGCCGACCCCTGTCTTCTTCCTTCCTTACCCACACGAACCTTTATCACAGTCACATATCAAATTTACACTCTGTTATTATAGCATCCAACAATACTGAGGTGCAAATAGTATCTGTCAAAATAAAGTATAAATAGAATATATCACTATTTTCACTTAGTATGCTATTTCACTTATTAAATAACATCTACAGCTATTTTCACTGTGTGTAAATATAATCTAGTTGCTATTTACACGGTCTAAATCTATTGCCGCTGCCTTATGTAATCAAGCTCCAAAAAAAGCTTGTTTTGATATTGTGAATGTGTTCGTGTGGTGTACCGTACCTCTATTGGACTGCTTATGCTTCATCTTCATCTTCACGGTTGTTGTCTACCCGCAATATAGTGTACTTACATTGCTAAATACCTGTTTGAATAAACGTTCTCACTACGTTTCAAGTCTGTGTTTCCTGACTGATGCATTATACAGATGCACGTTCAGTTTCTGTCTTACTTCTCACTCTTTGAGTCTGCCGCCAACAGGACAAACGGAAGAGTGAAAGAACGTTCTTTGACACATCCAGTTTAAACAGCTTGTTTGCGTTTCTGCACATACTTCACAAGGATCCCAGCATCGGCAACAAGTGGACAGTATATTTTAAATGGCGTCCCGGAGCATTATATGTTTGTTTGATGTACACTCAGCTAAAGGATTATTAGGAACACCATACTAATACTGTGTTTGACCCCCTTTCACCTTCAGAACTGCCTTAATTCTACGTGGCATTGATTCAACAAGGTGCTGAAAGCATTCTTTAGAAATGTTGGCCCATATTAATAGCATAGCATCTTGCAGTTGATGGAGATTTGTGGGATGCACATCCAGGGCACGAAGCTCTTGTTCCACCACATCCCAAAGATGCTCTATTGGGTTGAGATCTGGTGACTGTGGGTTTTAGTACAGTGAACTCATTGTCATGTTCATGAAACCAATTTGAAATGATTCAAGCTTTGTGACATGGTGCATTATCCTGCTGGAAGTAGCCATCAGAGGATGGGTACATGGTGGTCATAAAGGGATGGACATGGTCAGAAACAATGCTCAGGTAGGCTGTGTCATTTAAACGATGCCCAATTGGCACTAAGGGGCCTAAAGTGTGCCAAGAAAACATCCCCCACACCATTACACCACCACCACCAGCCTGCACAGTGGTAACAAGGCATGATGGATCCATGTTCTCATTCTGTTTACGCCAAATTCTGACTCTACCATCTGAATGTCTCAACAGAAATCGAGACTCATCAGACCAGGCAACATTTTTACAGTCTTCAACTGTCCAATTTTGGTGAGCTTGTGCAAATTGTAGCCTCTTTTTCCTGTTTGTAGTGGAGATGAGTGGTACCCGGTGGGGTCTTCTGCTGTTGTAGCCCATCCGCCTCAAGGTTGTGCGTGCTGTGGCTTCACAAATGCTTTGCTGCATACCTCATTGTAACGAGTGGTTATTTCAGTCAAAGTTGCTCTTCTATCAGCTTGAATCAGTCGGCCCATTATCCTCTGACCTCTAGCATCAACAAGGCATTTTCGCCCACAGGACTGCCGCATACTGGATGTTTTTCCCTTTTCATACCATTCTTTGTAAACCCTAGAAATGGTTGTGCGTGAAAATCCCAGTAACTGAGCAGATTGTGAAATACTCAGACCGGCCCGTCTGGCACCAACAACCATGCCACGCTCAAAATTGCTTAAATCACCTTTCTTTCCCATTCTGACATTCAGTTTGGAGTTCAGGAGATTGTCTTGACCAGGACCACACCCCTAAATGCATTGAAGCAACTGCCATGTGATTGGTTGATTAGATAATTGCAATAATGAGAAATTGAACAGGTGTTCCTAATAATCCTTTAGGTGAGTGTATTTTGTTTTGTAAACGAGGCACATTGTGATGGAGAGTTTGCAAATAATCTTTTGCTGAAAGATGAAGCAGTATTGGTTCTGTAAATGATTTGATAATGCTTTGTCTATAAATGAGTTTTTTTCGCACATATATATATTTTTTTTTTTGGTGAAAAAAAAGGTTATTAACATTACAATGGCTCGTTTCCACCGAGTGGTACAGTTCAGTACCCTACGCAATTTTGCTGTTTCCATGGTCAGAAGTTGTCCGAACCGTACCGTACCACTTTTTTGGCACCCTTCCATTGGGGTACCTAGCACAGTAGTCTGGTACTAAATGGTGGAGCTAGACTCAGTGCAGAACCTTGATTGGTTGACAGAGAATCGTCACTTGTGCATGTTTTTTCGGCTGTGTTTTTCCTTGCAGCCTGAAGCCGTGGCTCAAACAAAGCGTGTCTTCTTCTTGTGACAACAGCCACATGCCAAGATCTGCTGTATGTCGACCATTGTTTACTTTGTCGCTTTGTGCAAGAATGACGTTGATCACTACACCAAGCCTATCATAAGCATACTGTTGGAGGTGGAAACACAAGCCACATCAGGATTTACGGTCCCGAATCGTACCGAACTGTAGCGCACCGCTCGGTGGAAATAAGCCATAAGTGAACCTCAATGAACTTATTATAATACTTAAAAAAATCCATGTCATGACACCTTTAAAGGATTAGTTCACTTTTAAATAAACGTTTGCAGATTTTTACTCACCCCCATGTCTTCCAAGATGTCAATGTCTTTCTTTCTGCAGTCAAAAAGAAATTAAGGTTTGTGATGAAAACATTCCAGGATTTTTCTCCATATAATGGACTTCAATGGGCCCCAAATGGTTCAAGGTCCAAATGACATTTCATTTGGACCTTGAACCGTTTGGGGCCCATCTGCGCATGATCTACTGACAGCGTTCAAATTAATGAACATGGACGCAGCCGGATCATTTCCATAATGACCAACGCAATTGACGAGAGCAAACCTTAGTAAATTGCCTTGCATGATTCATTTAAATACTCTCCTCCCATGAATTTTGTGCCTGAAAGGGAAACTCCCACAAATGCATATGAAATAAAGTTAGCCGCAAAAATAACCCTCTCCACGCCTTTTCAGCGCTATTTTATCACTGCGTGTCTTTAGTAAATCCTGACAGTAGTTTTAACGGCAAAAGAGGGTTTGCGCTAGCGCAAGCTGTTAGTAAATCTGGCCCATAGTGCACTATATAGGGGACAGGGAATGATTCAGACAGTGTTAATACAGATTGCTTTTCATTGGGGCGAATTAAGTGTTAGTGTAACGCGAACTGCCGCAGCTCCGGTCCAGAGACATGACAGCACAAAGCGGATAATATGCGCGAGTCAGCGCAGACCAGAAAGCGTATTGGACCCAATTGAATTTTGCACAGAATGCTGTATTTTAAAGTGATATAGAGGAGATTAGGAGGAGAAGCAGTCAGAGATTAGAAGGAAACTGCTGCTTTACTGAGCTCAACAGCTGTGATATAAACAAAGTACTATTTTGAAAAGGGGAGGAGCTGTTCGATATGTCCTGCCCTGTCTTCCTGTTTCAGTGGAAATCACGTCAACACATTGAATAATGCTGCGCATTTCAAGGCACTTTAGTGGGCCTTTAAATGTTTGAGTTATCTCAACAAGTTAAATGTGGGAAAGTTGTTCTGATGCACGTTTTTGATGGCTTTTAGGGTGCATTTACCTTTGAAAGTAAAACAAAAGATTATTGGAGTACGTTTTACAAAAAATGATATACCTCAACATGTTTAATTCAATGTGTTACTTGTCAATTCTTTGTGATTATTTCTGAAATTTAGAAGCAATTTTTGAGTAAAAATGGTTTCTACATCACATTTATTCCAGTGTACATATTACTACTATAATGTACTAAAATTAGGGGTAGATAATGTTAAAAGTGGTCCTTTTAAGGGTACAGTGACAAGCCATTGTACACCAAGTTACAATTTTTGCACACTTTCTTTACGACAGATTCAGGGATTCTCATTTATGATGGACACTTTTTGGCTGCTTAATCCTATTACAATTTTAGTTTTGTAAAAAGAATACATTTGTCTAAAAAACTAATTTCAAGTGGGTTTTTTTGTTTACAATCATAAGAAACACATTCAGGCAAGTGTGTCCAAACTTGTTACTGAAAGTGTATTTACTTGAGTTTGTGCATGCATAATATCTCAGGCTGACTGTCATCAGAGAGAGAGAACACCTCTGGATTCTTACCGTGATTTACAAATGGTGCCATTTACCGTATCTCAGAAAGCTGCTCTGAAAGAACGTGGCTTTAATTACCATTCCCTCAAATCTCTGTTTCCCTCTTTTATCCAGCAGCACAGCACACGTTAGCATCAGTAGACAAGGGGATTGAAAGCAGCCCATTTTTCTTTTGGATTACCACCGTAAGCTTACATGCTTGACTACTCTTGCGATAACTTTGCATTCTGCTTTGCTTTCCTAAACACCCTTTAATTGCCTTTTTATTTGTTTATTTTATTATTTTACATTTATTTTATTTTGAATGCATTAGGGTATTTGCAAAGTTTAAGCACAGCCAAAATGTGGTGAGTTTCTTTCAGCCCAATGTAAATTAATGATTCATCTATGGCTTTATGGAAAACATTAATTCTATAGTTTTGTGTGTTTATATTTAAACACCATTCATTAAACCAAGACACATAAAAGTATCATTAAGTTGCAAAAACATAATAATTATCATTCTAAAGTTTGCATTTAACAATGCTCAGTGCTTTTATGCTCAATAAGGTTGCATGTACCTGATCAACATATATTAACCACTTCAATTCTGCAGCATATTTAGATTTTTTTGAGAATTGAGAATTAGGCATATCTGAATTTAAAAGAGCGCCCTACCCACATACATTGGAGTAAATTGATAAAACATGGTCTCATTTTACAGAAAACACTCTAAATTTGAACACATTGGTGGAATATTGCATATGTTCTATTGTATTGTTCACAATTTTATGATAAACACGTATAAAAAGTCTTATTTGGATATATTTTCAATAAATATTTTATTTGAAAATCTGTAATTTTGAACCTGTTTGGTAGCCTGACAAGCCAGACCCACATCAAGATGTTGGGTCTGGAAACTCACCATTGGCAGGGCTCAATCCGAGGGGTGGGATAAACGGTTGTCTTTCAAATTCCTCTGCACGCAATTTGATAGCCCCATGAGCGCCACAACCAACCAGAGCAAAGAAGAAGGTGAAGCCGAGCTAACGTTAGTTGATAGACTTTCGCCGTATCCGGTCGGCAAAACTTCGAACACATCTTCTTTTCTTAAGAATGACTTCAGTGCTGTTCTTTGTTCTTTTCTCAAAGAAAAGCTTAACTCCAAGTCTTCCAGAGTCGCGGCCAAAGCCGATTCAAAAGGCCGCTGTTCGCCAGCTTCTTTGTTTACGAGTAGCACGCAGAACCTCCGCAACTCTGCCGTGACATGCTGTCATTATGTTAAGCCCGCCCACCGACTCTACACACGCTGTGATTGGCCTGACCAGAGTTTGGTTTTTCCAGCTCTCAGGTCTACCGAGAGTTGGTAGACTACACTCGCGGCAAAATAAATGTTCTGCCGCTAGGGTGCGTCTAGATTTCTAGGCTACCTGTTTGGTCTATGTACCTTCAGAAAGTTTCTGTTGATTCCACTAGGTGGCAGTAAACAGGGGAAAAATAATCTTCTTGATAGCTCTTTCTAAAAAAAAAGTTAGAGATTACTCTGTCCAAACTACCCAACTAACTCAATAATAACTCCTACTCATCTGCATTGATTGAAGTCAGCCGCTGGAAAATGGAAAAGAAGGCCCCGTCTCCTCAACTTTGTAAAGGGAGATCTCGGGCTACGTGATGACGTCACCAACAGTCGCAGCTAACAAAGACACTCCAAACTAAGGATAATAAGAGTATTGGTCTGCATGGCATGTTTTGATCTGGACATCGGTGAAATATTACAGTGTCATTTGGCCATGCATGCTCACAGACATGTGAAAATAGTCTCATTTTGAAGAAAGCAACCTAAGGAATGAGCTGATAGAGCTGATAGGCTAGTAGCTCCACAGGGAGGTAGTGATCCGAGCAGGAATATGACTCATGTGTTTGCCTGTTCAAAGGAGTCATTTCCATCTTTGTGATTCTTTTGGTAATAACGTTACTGTAAAGTGTTAGATCGGTAAAATAATCACAGTGCATAGTGATATTCTTAGGAGTGCAAGTTTTCACTTGATTTTTGACATTTTCTATTTTTGGTGAGTTTGTGTGATATAAATATCAAATGTAATATTGTTATATTGGGGGGGGGGGGGTCATTGCGGGGGGTCGAATTCAGACCTTATTATCTTCTTCACTGTAAAATAAATGCAAAAGGGATTGTAAAAGCTTTAAAAAATCATAAAAGCTGAGGTTCTAAGCTTTCAAACAATACCATATGTCTAGTTTTGTGCTGCACAACTTATAGATTTTTTTTAAATGATTATGATGATGCAATATTGGACCCACCGGTGGTGGGTCAGTGGTTTAAAAACAGTATTATTGTGAAATATTATTACAATTTAAAATAACTTTTTCTGTTTGATACAGAGCTCCTAAAGGGACAGGTTGAAGGGGGAAAAAATGAGATGGGAGGAAAACTGATTTATCAATGCTTTTGCGTTCTCTTGCAAATGTTTTGGCTTCCCCTGAGAAAATTTGTGTACGTTCGCAAAGAAAACAAAGCACTGACAAATCATTTTTCCTCCAATCTCATATTTTTTTCCCCATCACCATGTGTCTTTAGGGGCTCCATAATGTGAATACATTTAAAATGTAATTTATTCCTGTGATGCAAAGCTGAATTTTCAGCATCATTACTCCAGTCTTCAGTGTTACATGATCCTTTAGAAATCATAATAATATGCTGATTTTCTGCTCAAGAAACATTTCTTATTATTGTCAATGTTGAACACAGTTGTGCTACTTCATATTTTTATTGGAATCATTTTTTTTTTAAATTCTTTTAGATCAGCATTTATTTAAATAAATATAAATCAGATCATGCTGTTAATTTTAACCCATTTTACACATTCAAGTGGGCACTTATCTTGCTTTCTGAGCTTTTGGACAACAAAACAACAGGTTTATGAACACATATGACAACCCATTCTCACTCCCAAAATCCGAAGCATGGTCAAGTGCCTTCTGCGTCACAATGAAGACGCTAAAGGCACCCCTAGGCGTCACTATGTCAACACGCAGGTGCTCCATTGATGCTCCTAATGGATCAAATCAAGACGCATTTAATTATTGGCATTTGTAAAAGCAGACATGATTTTTATAAATATTTATAGGCTACTTTTACATTTTGGAGCAACTAACCCCACTCCTACCCTAAACCTACCCACTTCTCAACAATAAACACGTAAAAGGCAAATAAAAGTACAGTCACAGGTATTTATTGCAAAAACTGACCAAAATCAGTATAAAAGTATTAACTCATGTTGCATTCCAAGTCTGCAGAAGTCATACGATATCTTCATGTAAAGAACAGAGATGATCTTAATGTTTTAATCGCTGAAATGATGATCCTGCAACTCCGTGAACGCACACACTCAGTGTCTCAGTCAGTCATATCTCATTCAAATGATACACACGACTCTTTAGCATGACGCAATCGGCACACGAGAGCCAATGACATCTCTGACAAATCAATGACAAATCTGACGTGGCGTTTCTTCGGGCGACAATTTTTGAAATTTTAATGTGTGCATGATCTTCGGCGGATGGAGACACTGATCGCTTTGGGGGATTTTCTTCACACAAATCAATCGTGTGACAAATCAAAAATCAAACCCAATATATCATTTCATCATGACAATAACATTCCCATGCCCAACGCGTCTGTGTATGACGCCAAAGGTTTCTCATTGAAATGAACCCTGCGCACCCTGCACGGTGAAAAATTATGCCTAGGGGTGCCTTTAGCGTCTTCATGACGTGGAAGGCAGTTGACCATGCTTCAGATTTTGACGCCTTGGGAGTGAGAACGTGTTTCGTATGAATGTACATAAAGATTTAAAAATCTGGAATGGGCCCCATATGAGAGATTAGCACAAGTAGGAATCATTTTCACCATATTTGAACCATTAAAATTGACCAACTGACTCGAACGTGAAGCGCTGCCTTGTTAATAGCTTCTGCCAGACTAGGCGTGACTCTCTGTGCCGCTTGATTTGCTGCTGATTTAACTGAGGAGAGCAAATTAGTGAGCTTAACTGCTGTCTGAATGGAACTAGTCAAATTATTAACATATGCTGATAAGATGCAGATATCCCACTGCATGCCATCGAGTTGTTAACTGAAAGTCACATTGGCCTGTAGATTAATGGTCTATTCATGAAATCCTCCGGTATTAACTCAATATTTAACAGAACGCTGAACAGGCAAGAGCCTGTGGGTGTGAATATTATATGTGATTGATTCCAAAACAAGATTTGATGTACAAACCAACAAATTATGTCCTTTGCCTATTTTTAAATCTTGCATTTGATCCCTGCTCACATAAATTTGGTATACTATGGCTTACAAGAGTCTCTTTTGCAGTGTTTTCTAAGCAAGAAGAAGCAAGTTAAATCTGATTTGATACAAATTTTCATTAAAGGGTTACTTCACCGATTAGCATTAAGCTTTGTATCAGTAAAAACCCGGTAGTATATTCGAATGATCGTGCTTCCCACCCTCATATCCCCCTGAGACGAGAGATTTATGTATTTTTTGTCTGAAAAAAAAAAACTCAGATGACTCAGATCCAGAGTGGCTCTGGGCAGATCCAATAGTTTTAAACTTCAACAGAGTACCCGCCTTCAAGGAAGTTAAAGCTTGTCAATGGAGAGTGGCCAGACTCTCTGTACAAATGAAATGTATGAGAGTCTGGTAGGACCAGGCTATCTTTTTTGGCCAGAGGTTAGAGACTACAGCCAGTAGTTTTCAACCCGCCCATAGGGGGTGGGATCTCACTCATAGAATGTAAAATGTGCACGGCCGCTAGGGCATTCATAACGGAGTGGTGCGGAGCAAAGCGAGTGTTCTCAATGAATTCCTATGAAAATAAAGCTTCCATACACTCTAAAAAATGCTGGATTAAAAATAACCCAAGTTGGGTTGAAAATGGACTAAACCAGCAATTGGGTTGTTTTAACCCAGCAATTGGCTTTATGCACAGCTGCACTACTTCCTGAACTTCAGCCAGCTCCTTTGTTTCCTGTCTGCTATTATTGGACAAACTGATTAATCCAGGTGTGTCTGATTATTGTTGTTGTGACTACAGAGGTCAGGCACACCTGGATTAATCAGTTTGTCCAATAATGGCAGACAGGAAACAAAGGAGCTGGCTGAAGTTCAGGAAGTAGTGCAGCTGTGCATAAAGCCAATTGGGTTGTTTTAAGCAAACATTTAACCCAACCGCTGGGTTAAAACAACCCAATTGCTGGATTAAAACAACCCAAGTGCTGGGTTAGTCCATTTTCAACCCAACTTGGGTTATTTTTAACCCAGCATTTTTTAGAGTGTAGGCATGAACCGTAAATGCACCAGACTGGAGACGCACCGTGAATGACAATTAATGAATGACAATGCGGCCGTGAATGATTGCCTGGGCGCCCATGCTCATTTTAGTTTCGGTTTAGAATTGCCGCCAATTCAGGGGAGGGTTGCTTGAATTGTGGGTTCATTAGCCTATTATTCTTAATACAGAAAAAACACAAAAACAAAACGGTACAATGACAACCTCGCTTAAATAGGCGCATTTCACTTTGAAACCAAATGTTCCGAAGTCATCTTGTCTGTCAGCTGTTTGCTCTCGTGATGAATGAAATCTGACTCCTGCTGCGACTCTCGTTCTCATGCCGCATGGCCGTGTGTCCACCATAGCGTTTTTTCACGCTGCTGGCTGGTGTATTCAATTGTTTTCAATGGGAGTGCCATGTTTTCAGAACGCCATGAGCGTAATGAGGCGCTGAGCGAGTATTTCACACTCAAACGCTGAGTGCTCAGCGTTTTTTATTGGTCGCTGGAGTTGAAGAAGTGAAAAGTGAAAGTTTTCAAATATGAGCAAAACGCAGTACTCATCACTGTCACTTTTCACCCAGCCGTCCACAGTTGAAGAGGGGTGGGACACATACAACATTGACCAACTGCCACATTCTGCATGTACAATGTCAACTGATGAAAACAATCATTATAATAACGGAACAAAATAATTTGAAACAAGAGCCACAACAAATACTTTACATTGTATCAGCATTTTTATATAGAATCAATACAGAAACAAACTATCTGTGAAATGAGATTAACACTTCCGCAGATATTCCGTATCATAGCAAGCAAAGAGTCTCAACTGAAAAAAACGCTGCGCTGCCAAAACGCTCTCAAGCGCCCACAGCGAGACGTTTTCAGCGGAGCACCTAGTGTTTTCAGCCGGCTAAAAACGCTTTGGTGGACACGCAAATAGTCAGACATGTTCAGTTTTTAATTGCAGTGTCTGTTCTCTAACAGAACTAAATGATTGTATTACTATAAAAATCTAAACGACGGTGGGGAGGTGCCGCAGTGGGCAAGTGATGTAACCGGTAAGCGTGGCTTGGGAGTGGCCTCATGGGGCAGCGAAGCAAGTGCATTCTGGAAGTTGTTGTCTTTCATCCAGATGAGCCAAAAATACATTGTTTGGCTTTTCTCAGTCTAGAAGGCAGCAACTTCTAAAATAATTTCACATTTCTACTACATAAATGACTATTTAAATACACATTCATCCCTATCCCTTTAATAATCTTATGTAGCCCTTGCATTGCATGAGAAGCATGAAACATGCTTGACATATAAAATACATAATATGTTCATATAGTTATTTATAAAGAACATGCAAAGGGCTTGTTTGTAACTGAGAGGCATGAGGTTTGAAATTTGGTTAGCAGCAAACAGCCCAGATCGTTAACTAATATGCCAACCCAAAAGATGCATCTGTTGTTTATGGAGAAATAATTAGGATGTTTATTTCCAGAACCCAACTGCTGCACTATATGAACATGATCTGCACATATGCTGTATCCACTTTGTGCCTCTAGACAAAAAACAGACAATAGTCCAAAATTCTTGCACAAACAATGATGCAGAGATTAAGATAATCTTTAAATTGCTGCAGACATGGGAGAAACGCCACCCTGCTGCTTTGTTCCAGACTGTTGTTTTCTTTTAATCTTTTTCTTTGATTTGGAATCCTTTTAGTAGGTACAGTATTTAATGGGCATGTCTATATGCATAGTCAGTTGCCATGACAACGTGGAGAAGGAATGGCGAGTATGACATGCACCATTCAGGGTAGTTAGTGAAAGAGAAAGAATTTACTTACCGTACCGAGTGTGGGAGTGCTCGCATATGCACTCACAAGCATATGCCCTTGTGAAAACTGTCACAAATACCCCGGAAATCACGCTCGAACTCCACGAAGGATCTGTATATTAACACAATAAGGTACAGAAAATGATCTCAGCAAATTAGTTTGAACCGAATGAGCTTGGTGTGGGTGTTTTTTAGAGTTTAGTTACAGATTAGTGATGCGCAATGTGCATATTATTTTATAAAAAAAAAAAAATTTAATTAAATAAAAACTGTTTTAACTTCTTAAAATAATATTTTAAAAAAATAGATAGTGATTTAGGGTCACTATTTAGTTCAGGGTCACTATTAACTTGTTTATTAGCATGCATATTACTATGATATTAACTGTTTATTAGTACTTATAAAACATATATTAATGCCTTATTCTGCATGACCATATTCTACATCCCTTAATCCTACCCAATACCTAAACTTAACAACTACCTCACTAACTATTAATAAACAGTAATAAGGAGTTTATTGAGGCAAAAGTCTTAGTTAAAGGTGGGGTAAATTATATTTCAAAACAGCTTTAGAAAAGGGTCTCGGGCCGAGTACCAAAACAAACGTATAGCCAATCAGCAGAAAGGGGTGTGTCTACTAATGACAGGGAGAAGAGAGCGCTCAGTGCACGTCATTATTCAAAAGAAGGCTTACGATCAGGAAAGAAGTATCAGCTTTCCAGCGCTGGAGAGAACTCAAGGAGCGAAGGCCCGAGGTTGCTTTATTTCTTCTCGATAGGCGAGTAACATTGATTTTGTTTTGTTTCACAGAACTAATATATGCTGGCTTTTGCTTGAATATGCTCATGTGTCATTTTTGCTTGCTTGTCCATTTGTGATCGTATAGTCGTTCACTTCAGCGATGATTCATTTCCACATCATATATGCCTGGAGTGTCTAAACCTCCTCACTGTCTGTTTCAAGCGTCAACTCCCAAAGTGTTTCCGTAAAGTAAGATAATATACTCCTTATATATGTTTGTTTCATTTGGGTCTTCTTTTCGTGATCGATAGAACTGTCGTGCTCATGCTATCGAGTTGTTCATGAGAACTGTGTTTGTGGGATGGAAGGGATGACTTTTTCACTGAACATTCGAACTGGTAGGGGTGTAACGGTACACGTATTCGTATTGAACCATTTCGGTACAGGGCTTTACTGTTAAAGATTTCATTCGGAACCGTTCGGTACACGTGTGCACGCGGCGTACGAGTGAACGCGATCATCTCTTCCTAAAGAATAAAAATAAATAAAAATATATTTAGGTATGTTGAGGATACTTTACAACTAACTGAAATGTATCATATGTCGTGTAATCGCTCCATCTGTGTTTCAACCGTGGAAAGACAATAAAACAGCTTGTAAACAATGTCACGTAGCATCACATTTACCTCAGGCAGTCATTCATTCAACTCTTTCGCTAAATATGTGCACGATATTAGCCTATATATTCATATATTCATAATATTCTACTTAGCCTTTTAGTGATGTCTTGTTTAATTTAATGTATGTTTAAATAAATCTGTCATGAAAATGACAGCCACTGTGTATAGATGATTATATTTCAACAACAAATTGAAAAAAAAAAAAAAAAAAAATATATATATATTAGATTTAGAATTGAATGCAAAAAATTCCTAATGTGAAGCTTATGAGTGTTGATTATTATATCTAAAAATAAATAGCATCTGAATTTAGGCTAATAGTTTGGGCTCTGTTGTTAACCTTTAATAGTAATGTGTAAGTGCTCCCTATATAGTTTACAGCATTATCTTTAATAAACTTTTAGTTATAATTGAATTAATTTAAGGACAGACACACTTTATTCAGTAAACCACTGTTGAATAAAAATAAATAAAAAGCAATTTTGTAAAACTGCTGTACCAAACTCGTACCGAACCGCGACTTCAAAACCGAGGTACGTACCGAACCGTCAGTTTTGTGTACCGTTAAACCCCTACGAATTGGATTACCATAGTAACACACATTGCTTTCACTTATTGATAAGGCCGGCTGGCACAGCAGATTCCGCAATAGTCGTTGTCTGGGTTACATGTGGGGCGGGGCTATCAAAATAGGGGCGTGTTTGTTTTGGTGATCACCTTTAATAATGAGAATTTGACCCTAAACTAAAGTGTGACCAATAAAATAAATACAATTAAATAATACAAATTTAAATAACGCTGGCCTAGCCATTTAATTATGATGGGGAAAAAAATCATATTTTTGAATATTTTCTGTAAATGCTGATGAAGGTCTTCTACAGAATTGTTGGTGTATACAGTATAATCAAAAATTGCAAGCTACAACACTGCCTTTTTCCTGCTGTATTGATGGTGTCCTGCAGGGTGTTTATTTATTTATTTGTTCGTTGGATAATTTATGGGGGGAAAGTCTACAGGACACATGTGACTTGAGAAAAAAGACATGCGTCTGATAATATGACAAGTGGCAACAGTTGGTAGGAGTGGCTTAGTAAAAGGTCAATATGTGGAGAACATTTTAATTAAAAGATAAAAAGTTTGTTATAGGCTGCAAACCTATATCAAAAATAAATTAAACCTGTAATATATGTAATATTCATATGCCTGCCTGAGCACTCAGAGCACGTTTCTCAGCACATGCATTATTTAACCTGATATTGTTTCGTGTTTGCATGCCTACATTTTCTTTAAAAAGTTATTTTTAATTTTTGATCTTATGGTTTTATGGATTCCAGGAATTCTTAACAAACACCCCCCAGAAAAACATGTTTTTACATAACCATTTATAAGACTTGAGAATAAAAAAAAGAGCAAAATAAACCCTTTTACTTGAAGAAGCCACTCATATGCACATTTGCATAAATATGCAACTTTTAACTTGATGTTTTTGACATTGGATGTGACGCTAAAAAATAACCAGAAGGCTAACAACTGACTAACACAACCTCAGCACTTCTCCGGCCGGCTATCCGACATCGCGGCAGGGGGGATGAAAGAAAGAGGTAAGAGAGAAAACTCCAAATACATAGAAACAGAAAACCCACAAGTCAAATAGCACCTCTTTACATTTGTATAGAAGAAACGGACTACACAGATGAAATAAGCTTCCCAGGCAAATGGAAAAAATCCTGCTCTATTTATTTAAAACATCAGAAATGGTTAAAAGGTCATCCACTCTTATATTGATGTCACACTGAGTCAGGTGATAACAGGGAGTTTTTCCGCAGGTCATTTAGAGCCAGACACTCTGGCTGCACGTTGTGATCGCATAGTTTCATTCCTGTGCGTTTACTCTGTTGTTTTACTACTGCATTATGAAATTGCTTGCTACAAGAAAAACCTTTTTTTGGAGAACATAAAAACCATTAAACTATATTTGTGTGCGAGTCCTTTCTGCATCACCACACACTCTCTGTCTGGACTCAACCTCAGACGGCACACTCACTGACCGATCATGGATCGTCCGATAGCCTATGGCACAGAAAACTGGCAACTACTTTCTCCAAGCCAGCTTCAATCAGCTTAACATAGTTTGTAGGAATCAGGGTCCTTTTTATCACTTTGGCAAATGCAGAGACCTTATAAACTCCACTTTGATTCTTGGCAAAGTTCATGCCAAAGGTCATCAAAGATTCATGGCGTGATTCATGGCGTCTAAGACTGAGGTTCGTGCACAATTGCTGACTGAATTATGTAGATCAGAGACAGGCCTACTGATTTTTCCTCTCACAGTTTTACACTGCACGGGCATTACAATTAACCCTTAAATGTTTGAATGTTTCGCCAATCATTATTACATTTTCTGGTCTTTAGACCCGGATTTATATCTAACACAGATGGATCTCTCCCTGTCGCGATAATATAAAACCCTCCTGAATTTACAGTAACAATTACAGAAGAATAAAATAAAGCATATTTTGTTAGCTTTTGGAGCTTGGAAGGGTTCAGTTTGAGCAGATGTTTTATATCATCATCACTGTCCTCATCAGAGTTCATATCCCATGACATTCAGCATCTGATTCATATTCGCCATCTCAAACATATTCTCAAAACTATCATTTTCAACATCTTCAAAATCAATATTTTGATCTCTGACAGCTTCTTCACCCGTGACAGTGACACTAATATTTGGTAGCATCCAGTACTTAGCAATACTGCCATTTCAAGTTTTACTGATGATAATTCTTATTCTTTTGTGTGAGTGAAACGTCACTTCATCATTGTGTAGCAGACATTGCCACCTTGTGGAATAAAGGGGAATTGCACTTATTCAGTCATCAAAAATGTAATTATTGTTGTGCAGAAAAAAATATACTTACACTGTTACACACCTCGCACTAACTCAATAGTATTTCGACACCACAGGTTGCCAGTTGGCGGAAAAAACAGCGCATTGCTGCCATGGAAGCCTGCAAACAAACTGGGTCAGAGATCACAGATTCTACCTAAAAAGCCTCTGCATCCATCTAAAAAAGCACATTAAAGTGCAAATAAATTAACCCATCAACTTATAGTGTGCGAGTCTCCTCGCCTTCCATTGTCAATGGTTCTTGTTCCTGTTGCGTGTCCTCAAACGTAACCCATCTGAGCGTCGAGTCTGATGCTGTGTTCACACCAAACGCAAATAGGCCGTCAAATTCGCATCTAGTTGGACGCATGAACATTTTGAATCCACTCGCGTCATTTGAAACATTTTGCACGTCCACAGTGAATTGGGCGTTTGAAGCGAAATAGACGCGGGCTGCGCCTGGATGACAGCTCGCTCTCACTTCTGTATGTATATTTTAGGCTACAATAAAATGAAATATGTCATAAAACAGCACTCTGCCTCTTTTCATTTTCATAGGATTTTTTTTTTTTTTTAACATTAATAGCCACCCAAATGTGTTCAGGCAACGCATACCTGGATTATCTTCACTGCATGTATATTTATAACAAACGAAATATAAAACACAACCATGTCTCTTTTTAAAAAATAATAATAATAATAAATACATTAACATGTGGTAAATACATTAAAAAAGTGTGCATATAATGATTATCACTGTAATAAAATATGACATAAAACACAACCCAGTCTCTTTCTGTTAAATGTCAGTTTATGTGTGATCAATAATAGCCATCATAAAAGTATAAGTAAAAGGTATAAGAAGCTATACAATAATTAAAGCAAACAATTCAGTCAAACAAAGTCAGCGCTAGTAGGCCACAGCGGTAAAGTTAAGTAACCTAAAAAAACTTCACTTTGCCCTCAGTCAAAACGATTTGGCAAGAAACTAATTATAGATTCATGAGACCAAAGATCGCCCGTTAGATCTACACAAGATTAATTCTATCTCATGTTTAACCACTACAGAGACATCTGAGCCAGAGGAAGACATCAGAAGGACTAGCCGAGGAAAGGCTGCTCTCGCCGGGGTTAATGAGCGCTGAGCACCCGCTGATTGACTGGATCTCACAACCGAAAACTCAGAAAACGGCAGATAAAATTTTCCAATAGGCGATTTTTCTCTTTATAAATAAACCACATATTTGAGCTTAAAACAAGTACATTCTCACCTGAAAAAGTCTTAAAACGACATATTGTTACACAATTACAGTAGTATTTTTAAATGACGCTGGGTTTCTCATCCGCTATTTACTTGCCATTAGTTTATCACCACGTGACAGCAGCAAGCAGGCTCCTGATTGGTTAACACGGTGCGAATTGACGCCAAAGTTCCGATTTTTCAACTCGGGCGCCAGACGCAAATTTGTTTCAAGTGCGTGAATGCACAAAAAGCACCACTCGTGCGTATCTGGATGCGCAAATGAGGTGAAATCGTGTCCACCGCGCCGCGCTAAACGTGTCGCAGGACCTCCAGACGCGCGTCAACGCGTCTTACATTGACTTAACATGGAAATCACTCGCTCCAGACCATAGATATACATAATAAAGGCTAGCTGTCTCGTCCGTGCTGCTGGCCAATGGAGGTCAACATCCGCACATGGCGGCCATCTTGTCACAGGCAGCTCGCTTACTCGTAACAATGTGTTTTAATGGTGCATGTACTTTTTAAATAACCATAACTTGCTAAATTTTCTACCGATTTTTCAAACTGTTTGGTTTGTTATAAACATCAGAGATGTAGTGATGACACTGCATACTTATGAATAATTATTCATAATTTGCTCAAGCATCCAGAATTATAGCCACGTTAATAACGTTTGTAAGAAACCAAACCATTTGTAAATCCGTCCAGATTTCAGCGAGTTTTTGTGTTTGTGCAGATCACTCACCTTACATCAGGTACCACAGAGCTCGCCAGAAAGCTTGCCTGTGACAAGATGGCCGCCGGTGATGACGTTAGAGACTCCACTGTAAGACATCTAGCCTTTATTATGTATATCTATGCTCCAGACGCTCTATTTGTTTGGTGTGAACGCAGCATGAGGAGGAGGAGGGGCGGGCCAAACAATATTTTGAATTTGGACTGCAGTACCCATTTCAACCACTAGCTGTCATTCTTACATATATCACCTTTAAATCAAACAATAATTCAATTCAAATGACAAAAACTACATTCAAAATTATTAAATATTACAACAACAACAATAATATATACACTCACCAGCCACTTTATCACTTTATTCAATTTCACATAAATATTTAATAAACTAATCAGCAACTCAATGCATTTACAAATCATCTCAAACTGGTTTCTTGGCTGTGTCTGAATAGGTACTTATTTTGAATAAAGTAATAAGTAATAATAAAAAAGTATGTTCCATATACTATGAATGTGTGTAGTATGAATGCAATCTGGCCGTACTACATTCGTCATGCTGTGTATATCATGTGACCTACCAGTGCCAGTTCCGATACTTCACTTCACTGCCATTCATAAATCTTCTCCTGTGGACTCATGGGATAGTAAAGTGTCCATCATATGCACACTTCAGAATCTCGGCAGAAATTTTAGCCTACTCTTTTATGAGTACTGTGAATTCAGATGTAGAAGTCAAACCAAAAATGATTCAGACACCAGATATAATGTTTTACTCTGTAGTTCATTTATGTAAGTGAGGATATCAAAATAAAGTAAACTGTGACATATTATACCCACATTCTTCATACCAGCAAAATTGATAAAAATGTGGGACCAAAATTATTCCGACACTTTGTTTTGCTGAAGTGTTTCTTCTTTAATTACTAATGTGACCTTTTACACCACAGACTGAACAAAATGAACCATTGCTTGGTAATTAGTTGACCTAAATTGATATTATCGAATTGTGTACTTAAATTCGACAGCTGACAGCTGATTGGTTGACTGTAATCCATTACATACCTTTCTATCAAAGTTATCTGACATTATCAAGATGAATTTGTTCTGACAGTTTAACAGTTCTTATCACATTTTATTACCATTTTAAACTATAGCGAATCAACTGTGATAATGTGAGAAATGTTGAAGGTGTCTGAATACATTTTGGTTTGGCTGTACACATACTGTTTTTCACCTACTAGGGAAGTATGCGATTTTGGATGCAGCCAATGAGTTCAGTATACATAAATTGCATCCACAATCACCTGATCTCAATCCAATGGAGCAGCTTTGGGATGTGCTGGAGATTCGCATCATGGATGTGCAGCCGACAAATCTGCAGCAACTGCGTGATGCTATCATATCAATATGGACCAACATCTCTGAGGAATGTTTCCAGCACCTTGTTGAATCTATGCCACAATGTATTAAGGCAGTTCTGGAGGCAAAAGGGGGTTCAACCAGGTACTAGCAAGGTGTACCTAATAAAGCGTCCAGCTAGTGTATGTATCAGAGGAATATTTATTGAAATGTAAAAAGAGAACAATATTCAAATGGTGCACAATTAAACTTAAAGGGATCATGTACTGAATTGTTTTATTGTTTTATAATCTTTGAGGTGCACAATCTTTGATTTTTCATCAAAATGGTCATAATTTCGGAAGAAAAAGGCATTTTTCCTACCTTGATTTTAGCCCTCTGATTTGAACACTCTGTTTGAAGAGGCGTGTCAGCAGTGAGACTTCAGTGTAAACGCCCACTGCTGTGATTGGCTGCTATGAGACTTCAGTGTAAACGCCCACTGCTGTGATTGGCTGCTATGAGACTTCAGTGTAAACGCCCACTGCTGTGATTGGCTGCTATGAGACTTCAGTGTAAACGCCCACTGCTGTGATTGGCTGCTATGAGACTTCAGTGTAAACGCCCACTGCTGTGATTGGCTGCTGTGAGACCTCAGTGTAAACACCCTCTGCTGTGATTGGCTGCTGTGAGACTTCAGTGTAAACACCCTCTGCTGTGAGACTTCAGTGTTAATGTCCACTGCTGTGATTGGCTGCTGTGAGACCTCAGTGTAAACACCCTCTGCTGTGATTGGCTGCTGTGAGACTTCAGTGTAAACACCCTCTGCTGTGAGACTTCAGTGTTAATGTCCACTGCTGTGATTGGCTGCTGTGAGACCTCAGTGTAAACACCCTCTGCTGTGATTGGCTGCTGTGAGACCTCATTGTAAACACCCTCTGCTGTGATTGGCTGCTGTGAGACTTCAGTGTAAACACCCTCTGCTTTGAGACTTCAGTGTTAATGTCCACTGCTGTGATTGGCTGCTGTGAGACTTCAGTGTGAACGCCCACTACTGTGATTGGCTGCTGTGAGACTTCAGTGTAAACGCCCACTGCTGTAATTGGCTGCTGTGAGACTTCAGTGTGAACGCCCACTACTGTGATTGGCTGCTGTGAGACTTCAGTGTAAACGCCCACTACTGTGATTGGCTGCTGTGAGACTTCAGTGTGAACGCCCACTACTGTGATTGGCTGCTGTGAGACTTCAGTGTAAACGCCCACTGCTGGTATTGGCTGCTGTGAGACTTCAGTGTAAACGCTCACTGCTGTGATTGGCTGCTATGAGACTTCAGTGTAAACGCCCACTGCTGTGATTGGCTGCTATGAGACTTCAGTGTGATCGCCCACTTCTGTGATTGGCTGCTGTGAGACTTGTAAACTTGTTTGTACACATCACAACATGTAAATAGGAAAATGTTGGCGTTATTTTGTCACTTATTAAGCAGTCTTTGTGCTAAGCTAGGCTAGCGGTGGGTGCGTCAGACAGAGTTATGGCACGCACGGAGATGAGAATGGTATGTATGGACTTATCTAACACTGGGGGATACGGTGAATAAGCTATAGTCCCAAAAAGTCGGCGTGTTCCTTTAAATTACCAATAAAATAGATATTGAGGGTGCATTTCACTAGGCAATCTAAATCAGTCAGAGTTGAGCAAAAATCCAGCTATCCAAACAACTCAACACAAACTTTTAAGACGGGATTAAGCTCTTATTTGTGAATCAGCAAAGTCTGCACGATGTGCTGAATGATGGGATGCTAATAGCTTTGCAAATTAGAAAGTAATCCCTGTAATTTGGCAAACCTTGAGCCTCAGAATGTAAGGTTTTGAGACTGTAATACTTTCATAAGTGCCAAACCATCCGCCAGTGATTTAGAAGAGCTTCATGCTAATCAAGACCGTAACTTGAAAAATGTAAACGGATTTCTTAATACCACATAGGTCAACTGCTAATACTCAGAGCGTATGTCTGTAAAGAAGCAATACACAGATTGCATTAGTTATAGTCCCTAATGCAAGCTTTAATGTGATCCATGATCTTCATAACTTCAGCTCACTAAATACACCTTATTTCTTCCCTTTCTTACCATCATTTTTTAACTCTCACTCTTGCTTTTCAAATTTCAAAAATGTTTGTACAATAAGAATATAAGAAATAATATTTAAGCTGCAAAGCTTAATGACTATCCTAGGACAAAATGCCAAAACATGTTAGCAACATGTTAAAATATTGCTAAGAACATGCTATGTCATGCTAGCAAACATGCTAAAGAATGTTAGAAACACAATAATCATGCTAACAGAATGCTAGTGATAAAAAATGCTAAATCATGTAAAAAAATGCTAACAGGTGTTAATTCATGTGTAAAATAATGCAAACAAAATGCTAATTCATGCTAGCAACATGATAATTAATGATAACAACATGCTAAAACGTGTTAGCGACATGCTATCAATGTGCAAAATTATTCTATCTACATGTCAATTAACGCTAACAATGTGCTAAATACATGCTAGCAACATAATTCATGTTAGCAATGTGTTCAAAAATGCTAGCAACATGACAGCATGCTAATTCATGTTAACAACATGCCCCATTATGTTAGCAATGTGTTCAAAACATACAAGCAACTTGTGAAGTATGTAATGATAACAACTTGTTAAAACACGTTAGCAAAACGTGCTAATTAATGCTAACAATCTGATAAAACATGTCAGCTAAACTAACCCAGCTCTCCATGCCATCCTCAATCTGTCAGTATATCTCCAGCTTCCTGACAGACCGACAACAGCTCGTGAGACTGGGGAAACTCACATCATCCAGGACTCTCACTACCAGCACTGGCGCCCCCCAGGGGTGTGTTCTCTTCCCACTGCTCTTCTCCCTGTACACCAATGACTGCTCTTCTAAAGACCCCTCTGTGAAGCTCCTGAAATATGCAGACGACACCACTGTCATCGGCCTCATCCAAAACGGTGACGAGTCTGCTTACAGACTGGAGGTTGAACAGCTGGCTGTCTGGTGCAGTTATAACAACCTTGAGCTCAACAAGCTCAAAACGGTGGAGATGATAGTGGACTTCAGGAGGAACAGCCCAGCTCATGAACAGCACTGTGGAAGCAGTGGAGTCATTCAGGTTCCTGGGCACTACCATCTCTCAGGACCTGAAGTGGGACAATCACATTGACTCCATTGTGAAAAATAATCTGTAAATGTGTATTCTGACTAAACCTTATATTTTTTATACTATTTTTGGTAACGCTTTAGATTACGGCCCGGAAAGTACTGCGTAAGTAAAGATAATTTACAACATAATTTTCGGTAATTATAGTGTAACTATAAAGTAAGTACGTGTAGGTATAAGGGAACAATATGTAATACTGGGGGAATAAAGGGGTAACTATCAGGAAAATTAACACATTATTTTTACTGTAAGTATTTTTTAATTAAAGGGGTGGTAAACCACGATTTCACTTTTCTAACTTTAGCTAGTGTGTAATGTTGCTGTTTGAGCATAAACAACATCTGCAAAGTTACAACGTTCAAAGTTTAAAGCAAAGGGAGATATTTGCTTTTAAAGAAATCAATTTCTAAGGACTACAGCAAACGGCCGGTAGGGACTACTACACATTCCTCCAGGGTCTCTGACATCACCAGCTCCAATATTTACATAAACCCCTCCTCCGAGAATATGAAATAAGGGGGGCGAGGCCATTTTGAATCGCAGCGAGGAATAGTTGTTGTGGTAGGCTAGTTAGTAGGCTGGAGAGTGTTGTTGCCAATGCCGACGAAATCAAAGCACGAGACAGACAGGGGTCAGAGGAGAAGACCAGAAAATGTGACATAATGGACAATATTCGTCTGTATTTGCAATACAGGAGCTGCGGTTCAGATGCACGAGATAAACCAGCCAGTGTAAGCGCCGCTGATCCGCTGGAGCTCACAACTCCGAAAACGCCAGATAAAATGTACTATTAGGCACTCTTTATATAAATAAACCACAGATTTGAGCTTTAAACAACTACATTATCGACTGAAAAAGTCTTAAAACTCCGTTTTGTCACACATTAACAGTACATTTTAACAAAAAAAGACGTAAACACAGCCCATGTCAGTCATTTCTCACCGAGACGTGCCGCTGGCAGAAGTCCCTCCTATGACGAGAATTTGCGTCTGTTGTGCAGTGAATGTCACGCGCGAATGAAGCGAGTAAACTCAAAATGTTCAAGCGTCCACCTTCACGCGAATAGCGCGATTTATTCACGTCCGGTGTGAACGCCGCAAGAGACGGGCGCGCGCGGATGACCGCGGCTCATCTCACGGAGCAAAGCTTCCACAATCTTCACGAGCGCTATGAAAGCGGGATTCGCACAACGGCTTGTCCTGAAAGATGGATTAAAAGAAGCTGTTTACGGGCCACAACCTGTAAGTAGGATTTATTTTTTGTCGATGTGTTTTCCTGTAATAGTTCGTATTGTTAATTGTAGTCTATGTTGTAGCAAGGATGTAAACAGATGACAACGCTGTTCTGCAAACCAGTTTGTTAAATGCTCATTCATATTAACGTTATCCGACAAACACCTAACGTTACAAACGTTTTAAAATCTCAACAGCGAACTTGGCATTAGTGTAAATTATTCTTTGATTAGAGCTTTTATGTATTGTTTATCTACAGGCTAAACATGGTTCTGTGTTTGATTTGGTTACTAGTAAAGCCATGTTTAGTGTTCGTTCTTGTGACAGATATTTGGCAAATCGTTCACTATAGATCCGCAGTCTTTACTCTTGAGGACTGAACAGGTTCTGCTCGATCATCTTCACTAAAATTGTCTGGGTCTGATTCGGGCTCAAATTGGTATGGTTTTATTGACGCTATTGTACCCGAAGCACAGGCTTAGCTTGAGGCTACCGGCGAAGGTAAGGGGCGTGACGTTCTGATAAACGTGCACTAGGCGGGCGGTTAGCCAATCACAACACACTGGGCCAGCTAACCAATCAGAGCCCATTGCGTATTTTTGAGGGACTGGCTTCATAGAATCCGGAAACCATCAGAACGTTTTTACAAGGAGGGACAGAGCAGTGTAGAATAAAGGTAAAATATATGAAAAATAATGAAATTTTTTAAAAACGAAGCATGAACACATGTTACAGTGCAGCCCACAAACACAATCAAGCCTTCGAAAGAATGTGTTTTACCACCCCTTTAAGGGGTAATTATCTGTGTAGTTACAGGGTAAGTATGAATCGAGGGGCTGTAAATTAAAGTGATGTTTGTTCCCTTCTTGTTTCGTGTAGTTACAGGGTAAGTACAATAAACAACACATACAAAATCTGATATCACTCGGAAATATTTATTTGACAAACAACTAAATCCAAAACAGATTTGACACTTATTCATTTTTTTAAATAAACTTTTCATTTCAAATAATAACATCCAGACAGAAAGAGGCATGTTTTGTCCCTTTTTTGCTTCTCTTGCTTGTCTTCCTCTTCATGTTCCTCTTCTTCTTTATCGTTATTTCCATTGATGGATCTTAAGAGGAATCCCAGGTCTTTTGATATTTTGTATTATTATTTATTAAAATAAAAAGTACAACAAGAAATGCTCTCATAATTTACTAATCTTTTCGCATCCGATCAGCTGTTACCAGCGCGTGCATGATGAGTAAAGAAGCTTCAAGCTTTCAAGGCGTTCTCACGCAAGTTTCATCTGAAACACACACGAGAACTGGTGTCTCTGTCTTCTAGTCTTGTTTGTTTCTCATTGCTATTAACATATATTATGTTATTGTTTGTATACTGTTGTGAGCATTAAAAAAATAAAAACCGACAGCATCCAACATCCGCATGACCAGAGTTTCTCGGCGCGCTCACGTCACGCTTCGAGTTACGTCAAGCGTGAACTCAACCCTCTCATTAACGCAGATGACTGCTGATCGGAAGCGATAGTCTACCGTTTAAAAAATGTAAAATATTGTTATTTTTCTTACAAACAAAATCGTTTCACTTCAGAAGACATTGATTCATCCATTGGGATCGTATGGATTACTGTAGTTATTGCTGTATGTGCTGTTTGATGCTTGAAATTTTAGGAACCCAAATGAGTTTTCATTAGCAGAGATGATTTATTTTTCTGTGTTCATATGAAGAAATAAAGTCATATGTACATCTCGGATGGCATGAGGGTGAAAGACGAGTAAACAGTGAGGACATTTCTGTGTGCACTGTATGTTCAGTGTAGTTACATAATAGGATAGCTAGAGACATGGGATTCCTTCTTAAATTTCATCTGTGGCAAGGACGAAAAAGTAGAGGAACAAGACGAGGATAAAGCCAAGCAAGAGAAACGAATAAGTGTTGTAAATCTGTTTTAAAAAACTTTTTTTTAAATAAAGGTTTCTGAGTGATATCAGATTGTGTACGTGTTTATATTGTACTTACCCTGTAACTACACGAAACAAGAAGGGAACAAACACCACTTTAATTTACAGCCCGCAGATTCATACTTACCCTGTAACTACATGGATAATTACCCCTTAATTAAAAAATACTTACAGTATAAATAATGTGTAAATTTTCCTGATAGTTACCCCTTTATTCCCCCAGTATTACATATTGTTCCCTTATACCTATACGTACTTACTTTATAGTTACACTATAATTACCGAAAATTATGCTGTAAATTCTCTTTACTTACGCAGTACTTTCCGGGCCGTAATCTAAAGCGTTACCCTATTTTTCATATTTTCATTCTTAGAATTTGTATTACTATGTTCTTGTTCGGTTTGTATTGTATATGTGCAAAAATTCCTTGCAAGCACACCTGGCAATAAAGCTCTTTCTGATTCTGATTCTAATTAATGCTAGCAATGTCATTCTTTCTTTCTTTCTACTTGAAATTGTCTTTCTTTCTTTCTTTTCTTCCTTCCTTCCACTAAATTTAAAGCTAATTAATGCGACAAAGACAAAGAACGGTCTGCTTTGACTTCTCAACTATTTCTGTTGGCAGAGGAAAAATAGTCAACGCAACCGACGATATTGAATGTCAGAATGTAAGTTGAATATTGGCTTCTTGTTGATTTACTATTTATTAAAGCTACACTGTGTAACTTTTTTTGTTTATTCTTAGCTAAAAACACTTAGTTCTTTCAAAAATATATGTCCTCATTAATGTATATTTACTTCTTTCAAGTAATAAAGTATTCTCGTAAGTTTATAATATGCCATTGAAAATACATACGGGTAAGTGGTTCGAATGGGGGTCGCCATGTTGCCCCTCCATCTTGAAAGTACATTAGCCAAAGAGGGACATACCCGTAAATTCAAGCTTCGCCTTTCGCGTTTTAACACTCGATGGCACCGTGTTGAATGTGAAGAGGGGGATTGTTGGATCGAACTGGAAGCTATGTTAATCTTGAACTAAATCGGCCACCGTAGGAGTTAAAACAAAATCGGAATTGGGAGGAACAGAAACTAATATTTACTCGATGGTCATATACCTTTTCACCGCTAGATGGGGGAAAATATCACTATCAGTGTAGCTTTAAGCTTATTATTATTATTCTTAACACAATTTCAACAGTATCTCCTCCTAGGGCTTTCAATCTACAACCACCACACTCTGCTCAGCCCTTCAGACTGTTCTGACTCAAGTTGCTATATATATGGCTATCATAGACAACATGTTGAAACATGCTAGCAAACAAGCTAATCATGATAACAAAATGCTAATCCATGCTAGCAACATACTAAAACATGTTAGAAACATGCTAGCAATGTGCTAAATCATGCTAGCAATATGCTTAATCATATAAGGGACATGCTAATCATGCTAACAGAATGAAAGCAATGTGCTACATCGTGCTAACAATGTGCTAAATAATGCTATAAACATGTTAGCACTGTGATAAATAATGATAGCAACATTCTAGAAATGTGCTAATGCAAACAACATGCTAAATCATTCTAGCAACATGTTAAAACATGTTAACAACATTTTAAAATGTTTACCAATGTGCTAAATTATTCTAACAACATGTTAATTAACGCTATCAACATGCTAAATAATGCTAGCAACATGATAATTCATGTTAACAGTATGTTCATGAATGTTTGCAACGTGTTAGAACATGTAAGCAACTTGCAAATTCATGCTAGCAATGTGATACAACATGTTAATTCATGCTAGCAATTTCTTTTTCTTTCTTTCTTTCTTTCTTTCTTTCTTTCTTTCTTTCTTTCTTTCTTTCTTTCTTTCTTTCTTTCTTTCTACTAAATTTAAAGCTTATAAAACTTTCAACATACATAGCCTACGGCTTTGTCAAGCCAACATCAATGTTTATTGAACTGCTGTATAACTGTTGTGTAACTGTTGTATAAGTATCACACTCGCAATCATGCTTCTGCTCTGAATGTCTGAATATGTGATATTGTTCAAATGTGATTAATTAAACTGTTACAGCATTTTATGAAGAAAAAAGTTTGCAAAAGCGCTGCTGTTTGGTTGCTAATGTGTTCTGAATGGTGTAAATGAACTGTTTTTTAATCCATTGTGTTACAGCAAAAAAAAAGAGATCTTTGATCTCTGATTTTTGACGTCTACCTATAACGCTCATTGGAAATAATAATAGCATTATTTATCTTGCATCTTTGCTGTGTACGTCATGTAGATGACATTGCTTTTGTCATAAACATGCTAAAATGGATCTTTCCTGTTTAAGTAGGTCAGCTTCATGTAAAAAAACATATATCTGGAAACGTGCAATGTTCTGCCAATATTTATTTACTCATATTCATGCAACCGCTTAGACTTCTCAGCATATGGGTGATACACTTATGTTTTGACAATGCTTTCTTTACTTGCAGCCCGAACATAAAAAAATAGACATAAACTATAACCTGTAAACGAACGTTTCTGAAAAGCCAAATAAGACTTTGAATCCAGATGTACACCAAGTCAACAAAAACACACTCATTTAATGCACTTCCGAATGGCGCCTAATCTACATACATCAGCAGACTGTACAAACAGGGCTATTTTTGAATTTGACATGGAGGATAGCCTGTAGGCAAATGACTCCCGTTAATGAACGGCTGCATAATTCATGAACTGATATAAGTGCATTGCTTGTGCCTGAGTCCCCTCTCCCAGGTGTTGGGCTCTTTAAATGGCGAATAAGTCCTTCACTGGGCCACACCATGCAATTTCATAAGGCAGTAGGTATGAGGACAGAGCCTGCGGGTGTAATCTCTAGCAAAGTTTCTAGGGACACCTGCTTGATAGCCAAACATCTGTTTATGCTGGTAGGAAAAATAGGACCGTAACCTTCCTCGGCTTTCAGCAAGCTTTTCCTCAACTCAAAAAATTATGGCGGTCTCGGATTCATTTACAGACAGACAGACAGACAGACAGACAGACAGACAGACAGACAGACAGACAGACAGACAGACAGACAGATAGATAGATAGATAGATAGATAGATAGATAGATAGATAGATAGATAGATAGATAGATAGATAGATAGATAGATAGATAGATAGATAGATAGATAGATAGATAGATAGATAGATAGATAGATAGATAGATAGATAGATAGATTTTCTAAATCTACATTTTAATCTCATAGCTGTCTAGGAAAAAATAGCTGAGATATTAAGTAGATCTCATTTGTGATTTTTCTTTTGAATGGCTACAGTTGCAATACATTTTCCATTTCCTGTGTCAGTAAATTGTCACAGTGTGCCGTACGACGAGGCGTTCATTTATCTAGACAAAGACAAGTGCAAGAATCTGCCCCCGATGATCACTCAGCTGTTCAAAGGCTGCGCTGTAATCTAATTTTGATTTAAGCATCCATGAGGGATGAGAAGAAATACAGCCTCTATTATCTTGAGCAGCTTAGACGACACTGAAACAACAGCGTAAGTGGAGTGGTACTATCGGCAGTGTGTCCCCCAGGACAACCCGTGTGAGGAACAGCTTGACCAACAGCAAATGCAGCTGGGTTTTGTCACAGGAAACTTTTAATGCATTATAAGGTGGAGGATATAATACCATGACAGTAAAAAAGTGTGTGCTTGTCATATTCTAATACATATTACATGTATTAATTTATTTCATCCTTAATCTTTGGGAAATTAGGGATGTCATGCTTAATTTCCTTTAATTTAGTAAACTTTTTTTTTTTTTTATATATATATAATAATTTATTTCCACCCAAAATCATTTATTTCATATTTAATATTATAATTTCCACCCAAAATAATTTACGTTTTTATGTTTTTCAAAATGTATTTTCACCCAAAATAATGTATTAAAAACTAATATAAATTATATATATAATTTTTTAATAAATTATTTTGGGTGAAATATGTATATATATATATATATATATATATATATATATATATATATATATATATATATATATATATATATATATATATATATATATATATATATATATATATATATATATATATATATCAGTGTGACAGTAGAAGTGTGTGTATTTGTAATATTTTAATAAATATTACATTTATTTATTTATTGAACTCCTTATATATATATATATATATATATTATAAATTATAAATTATTATAAATTATTTTGGGTGATAGTTCAAACATGAAAGATTAAATAAAGGTTAAATTCATTTCAAAATTAAAAAATACAATTGTATTTTATTTTATTTTTAATTTAATTTATTTTATTTTTGAGGGGTGGAAATTCAAACAAAAAAAATCAATGTATTAAGATATGTAAAATATTACATAAGTATACACTCATACAATGATAAAATATTTTATTCCTATTTGACATATCTGCCGTGTTTATTAGTATTTTTTTTTTATTATTTTTATTATTATTATCGAAACTAACCAGGGTTATTATAGTTAATTAAGATGTTTATTTTATTTTTTTATTTGAAAAAAAAAAAATCTATAAAATAACCTTTTTATCTATTTGCTAAGACAACTCATTTACTTTAACTTTATGTAGTAAAATAACTAAAAAATAAAATTCATAAAAACTTAATAGACCTGTGAAACCTAATACAAAGCTACTAAACACTAAATTACTAAAACTGAAAATAAAATGAAAACGACAACAGTATCTCAATGATAAAAGAACACTGATCCTGAATCTGTGACGATAAGTCAAGCTTCGTCCTTTCCAAACCCGCTCCTGTTCACACTCTTCAGTCTGCAGCGTTTCAGCAGATGCCAGGATGTATCCGGCCCACATATTTGCCAATTGAGCCCAGGTTGAGTAATCAAATCACCAATGACTGCTTCCTTGCATGTATAATGGGATTAGAAGGATGCTTGTGTGCGTTCACCTTGACTGCCCTGCTGAGTTGGGCTTGTACGAACCAGTCGCGAGATCTTTCTGCACATGCTGCTGTAGCTGCATGTCCCCTTTATTATTGGGTTTCAAATGTTGCATTACAGCCCCAGGGAAAAATCAATCAATAGTGAGCTTTCATGGAAAAAGATTTTATGTGCAGAGGATTGTGAATTATTGTGGCTCTTGTGTGCTGTCCGTGCTGTTCAGATATGAACAGATATGTACTGTGAAATGACTGAATAGGCACGCTAATGAAATATTGATGGTTACCTGCTGTGTGTTCATTGCCGTGTTTTAAGGGTATAGATTGTGCTAAAGTTTAGAAGTTGTCCTTAGCTTAAGCAATGGCATTTAAATCAATAACAATCTCCAACAATCATTTTGTTCTGCACACATTTACAAATGCTGTAAATAAACAACGGCTTGATTGATAGCAACACAACACATACACACACATTTAATATAAACATAGATATACTATATACATTGCAATGACTGCATTATAGATTACACTGCCACCACTGCCAAAGTAATTAATCCACTGCATCTTGAGACAAACATGCCACACTTTACCATCTGATTCATTTCAAAGTACAAATATTATTCATTCATTATTTGACATTGGTTTTGAAATCATTTTCAGCAATTTTACAAAAAATCTATATATCATATATATATCTCTCCGTCTGTCCGTCCATCCATCCATCGGTCCATTTATCCATACATACATACATGCATAAATACATCCATCCTTCCTTCCTTCCTCCATCCATCCATTCATCCATCCATCCATCCTTCCATTGTTCCATCCATCCTTCATTCCATCCTTCCATTCATCATTCCATCTTTCCATCCATCCTTCCATTGTTCCATCCATCCTTCCTTCCTCCCTTCCTCCATCCATCGGTCCATTTATCCATACATACATCCATCGTTCCATCCTTCCTTCCTCCCTTCCTCCATCCATCCATCAGTCCATTTATCCATACATACATCCATCGTTCCATCCATCCTTCCTTCCTTCCTCCATCCATCCATCCATTCATCCTTCCATTGTTCCATCCATCCTTCCTCCTTTCCTCCATCCATCCATCCATCCATCCTTCCATCCATCCATCTGTCCATTTATCCATACACACATACATAAATACATCCATCCTTCCATCTTTCCTTCCTTCCATCCTTCCTTCATCCATCCATCTATCATCCATCCTTCCATCTTTCACTCCATCCATCCTTCCTCCATCCATCCATCCATCCATCCATCCATCCATCCATCCTTTATCCATTCATCTTTCCATCCATCCGTGTTTCCATCAATCCGTGTTTCCATCCATCTATCTATCTGTTCATCCATTCATCCATCCATCCTTTCATCCATACAGCCTTCCATCCATCCTTCCTTCCATCGTTCCATCCATCCATCCATCGTTCCATCTATCCATCCATCCATTCATCCATCCATCGGGCCATTCATCCATCCATCCATCCATCCATCATTTATCCTTCCGTCTTTCCATCCATCCATCCATCATTTATCCTTCCGTCTTTCCATCCATCCATCCATCATTTATCCATCCATCATTTATCCATCCATTCATCCATCTTTCCATCCATCCATCCATCCATCCATCCATCCATCCATCCATCCATCCATCCATCCATCCAAGATATTTATGAAAACATTTCTAAAACAATATGTAAGTAACATAAGATCAGTTTAAACGAGACGTTATGCTCACCATAAGGTATAATATTATGACATATTTTAAAATGATTATAATATTGCGAAATAATATTACAATATAAAAATAATAATAGTTTTTTTTTACGTCATTACACCAGTCTTCAGTGTCACATGATCTTTCAGAAATCATTATGCTGCTGCTGCTGCTCAAGAAGCATTTATTATTATTATTATTTATAGAAACTTTTTCACATCAGTACACACTGTTTTTATATCTGACGATGTTGACATATATTGACTGATAGACAAGGAAAAAAAGAAGGTAGAAGCAGGCAGTTGTACCCGAACACAGAAGATCAACAATAACTCATTTGCACATTTTTGCATTTTAGTCCATGTCTCAAGAATCAGTAAAACGAGGTTAACATCAAATAAATGTAGGAGATGAACTTGGATCGGCATCCTTTATTGTTCCTGAAAACAAACAAACTATCAACCCATCCCATCTGAGCCTAAAAACTCTGGCAACATACAGGTGACTGGAATATTGTTCCAAGAACAACAAATGATGTCGATCCTCGGACATGTCCTGTGTAAATCACAGTGTGTGTGTGTATGTGTAAATAGCATGGCCAAATAAACAACTATGTATACACAGGCTTGAACAAATGTCATTCCATGACTTTCCCAATTGTGTTTGCGAAACCCTTTGGGTCCAACACTGGCATCTGCACTTGTTGAATTAATGTCTGCAACAGGTCAGCACGACTATCATTTCAATTTTTTTTAAAAACACCACTAAAACAATGAATAATTTATCAAGCTTCTCCACCACTGCAACCACTGACTCACGTTTTACAACACAAATAATAGCTTGTCTTCAACCCCCCGCACTTCACCTCATTAAAGCAACCAGAGGCAGATGTCTAAAAATATTCAGCGCCACTGAATTAGTCAGGTATGAACAGAAGAAGGAAAAGTGCTGCATTATTCTGGCAGTCGGCTTTATGAAAGTGAATCCCATTGGCTCAAATGATTAGGGCTGACAGCCTGATGTAACTGGGGGATTGAGTAATGTTAGAGAGTCTTACCACTTCTCATCGTCTTTACCACACAGATACATACAGTGTTTCAGCATTTAAAATATCATACATCAACCCTCACATTATAATTGCTGTTACTATTGTGTTAGTACTAGTGTGATGCTGGGAAAATCCCTTCTGCTCCGTCTAGCTCATATAAAAAATCACATCATATAAAAAAATCACATCACGTACTCGGTTACTAAACATAACCTTGGTTCTCTCTAGATGAGGGAACGAGTATTGCGTAAGTTGCTTACGCTATGGGAAAGTATTCTTTCTTCGAGATCTGAAGCCACAAAATTATCCTAATTTTGCATCTATTGTCAACGCAGTGCGGCAGCCAGCAGACCATAGCAGGCTGTATCAGCGTGCCCATTGGCTGCTTGGTTGGCAAATGCTTCAGCCTATTGGTGAGCCCCGCGTGACGTCACGTCCAATGAGGGTGCTTTGCGCCCTCCGTGCCCTATTTACCTACAGGTAGGGCGTGGCCAGTGTGTATATAAGCAGGGCTCACAGGCTGGAAATCCGATTTTAGTAGTCTGAAGCGCAAAAGCCTGTGGCGCGCACGGCAGGTTATGCAATACTCGTTCCCTCATCTAGAGAGAACCGAGGTTACGTTTAGTAACCAAGTACGTTCTCTTACAAGAGGTTCTCTCGTATTGCATAAGTTGCTTACGCTACGGGAACCCTTTGTCAACGCCGTGCGCGCAGAGCATACAGCATATGTAACCCAGGGAGACCGGGGAAAACATAAGGCTGGAAACAGGTAGCCAGTAGAGGAAACGGGCCAACACATGTACAAGCACTTCACTATGCGAATAGGTGGACAAAGCACCTCATCTTGTGAATAGGTGGAGCGGCAATGCCGGTCCCGTTTATATCCACATAAGCAGTGCGACCGGCGAAGCAGGCCCACACAGTACAACACCAGAAATATAACCAGTACGCGAGCGTTGTCTGCGCATAAATAACTGGGCAGAGCCAACAGCCCACTCAAACTGATAACACTTTAGCCTGCAAAGCAGGAACTTCCATGTTATAGAACCTCACGAATGTAGATGGGGAGGCCCAGCCCTCCGCCATACAAATATCGTGAATAGAAAATCTGCTAGACCAGGCCCACGAAGAGGCCATGCCTCTGGTGGAATGAGCTCTGACACCCAGCGGACACTGCAGGTGTTTGGAGGCGTAAGCTGCTGCAATCGCGTCCACTATCCACCTGGACAGGCTCTGTTTCGAGGCGGCGAGACCTTTAGTGCGCCCACCAAATGAAACAAAGAGTTGTTCTGAACGCCTGAAAGCGGCGGAGCACGTGACGTAAACCCTCAATGCCCTGACAGGGCAAAGGAGGTTATCACTGTCCCCGTCATCGGATGCTGGCAGAGCCGAGAGGGAGATGATTTGCGCCCTAAAGGTGGTCCCGATCGCTTTGGGGATGTAACCGTGCCTCGGACTGAGGATGACTTTAGAGTCATTTGGACCGAACTCAAGACACGCCGGGCTAACAGCGAGCGCGTTCAGATCCCCCACGCGTTTTACTGAAGACAGAGCTATCAGAAAAACGGTTTTGAGCGAAAGGTACTTGGACTCCACGGATTCGAGTGGTTCAAAAGGAAAAGCCTTCAGGGCCTCCAAGACCAAGGACAGATCTCAGATAGGAACCGAGGGGGGTCGCGGGGGGTCGCGGGGGATTCATCCGTCTGGCTCCTCTGAGGAAACGTATAATAAGCTCATTCCTTCCTAACGCGCGGCCGAGAGTCGTCTGAGCGAATGCTGCGATAGCCGCCACGTATACTTTGAGCGTGGAAGGGGACCTGCCCAAATCCAACAGCTCCTGAAGGAAGGAGAGCACCCGCTGGACCCCACATTCCTGTGGATCCAAGCTTTTAGTAGCACACCACTTAGTGAACACAGACCACTTGGAAACATATAGCCGCCTCGTAGAGGGAGCTCTAGACTGCGCGATCGTGTTCACAACCCCCTCCGGCAGGTCAGCGGGTATCCGTTGATCACCCATGCATGCAGAGACCAATGCTCCGGATGGGGATGCCAGATCGATCCTCCGGCTTGAGAGAGGAGATCTTTTCTCAGCGGGACTGGCCAAGGGGGTGAGTGCGATAGCTCCACCAGCTCTGGGTACCATATTTGGTTCTCCCAGCGCGGTGCTATGAGAAGCACCGGGCGGCGCGTTTCCCTGATTCTCGCTATGACCTGTGGTAACAGGGAAATCGGCGGGAGGCTGGGCCAGGACTGGGACAGCGCATCCTCGCTTTTTGATATAAATATCGGGCAGTGAGCATTGTCTTTCGACGCAAAGAGGTAGACTTCCGCTCTGCCGAATAGGCGCCACAGGCCCTGGACTGTCTGAGGGTGCAGGGACCACTCCCCTGGGGGAATGATGTCCCTGGACAGTCTGTCCGGGCCAACATTCTGGTGGCCTGGTAGTAGGCACTCGGCGGCGGTTGTGCAGAAAACAGCCGTCGAGCCTATTTGGCGCTGACTCCCTAGGAGGAGACCACTCGAGGCCTAGCTGGTCGACAGCCCGGGTGAGGAGGCGTAAGAGTTCCGCGTCCTCGCCCGCTCGAGTACGGCCGGAAACTCGGACTGAAGAGGATGCCGATGACCAATCCTCGCTGTCCGAGGCCAGGATGGAGCAGCTGTCAGCGGCGCGTTCCTCAGCCTCATCTGCCTCGTCCCCTGAGGCGGCGGCAGACATGGCGGCCGGGAGGGGGGGCGGGGAAGGCGAGAGAGAAGCTGGAGGGAGAGGCTACGGCGAGCTTCTCGGCGCTAGCTCAGTCTCCGGCGGTCGCCCGGCAGGGACGAGCGGAGTGATGGCGTCATCGAACTGTTCAAGTCGAGCCCGCAGGGTCGACATTGAGAGTTCCTCGCACTCAGGGCATCCGCCCGCGAGGAGTGCGCTGGCCGCGCTGTCGCGGCCCAGGCAGAGAGCGCAGATGAGGTGGCGGTCTCCGTTGCTGAGCGGTGCACGGCACGAGCCCCAGGAAGAACGAGGCATTTTGATAATAACGCCTCATGCTCTTTTATGAGTGAGTGTGTCACGAGGCGAGATATAAGAAATAATATATATATATATAGATATATATATATATATATATATATATATATATATATATATATATATATATATATATATATACAGACACACAATTGGAAAATAATAAACATTATCATATAGGGGTTAAGTAAAACATACACAGTACAAACAGCAGTTTATAAATAAAGAAAAACATTATTATTATTATTAAACAGTTACATTTATAAAATATGAAAACATTAAATGTAACTATTAAATAATAATAAATATATAAAATTAAAATATTAAATATTATCATATAGGATTTATATATATAAATAAACCTTACAAGGGTGACCCATTAACTCTATTTTGTACCTGGGTAATTCATGTCTGTGACTAGGAAGCATCTGCTGGTGACTCCTGCTAGAATTGTAATGGAAGTTTGCAGAAAATAAAAAAAATTAAATAATTGCAATCCTGTTGAACATGTGCCATATAATAACTAAACTACACACACACACACACACACAGTTAGCACATTTTCCCTAAATCCCTGCCTGTTGAGATGCTGTGTTTAAGGATTGGGTTATTTCCTAATTGGTTGGCAGTGCCACTGTGAGCATGCGTCTCACCCTCGAGAGCCCGCGGGACTTTTCCAGAGTGTGTGAGTTTGTATTAAGCACCTCCACAGTCTGTAGCACTGCCAGCGCTTGCACGGCGATTGGAAGTCGGCCATTGCTGTGGAGCTGAAAAGTTAGAGTAACCGACGCATAAAACAGTAGATGCGCTCTCAGCACCTAGTAAAAAAAACTTTCGCTTGTCTCATGCATCAGTCAACAGCACTTCACACTTTCTGCTCTGCAACACACAGCCACTTCAAATGTGGGTCAAAAGTAAAAAATGTATATTTGTTAATGTGAAATGACCAGCTTTGCTGGAGGTGTTTTGGGATGTGGGTCCCCATCAGGCATTTGAATTAGCTTAACAAGCAAGCCGCTTTTTTCCCACCAGCCTGAACTAGATTAGAAATGTTTTCTAAAGGACAAACAATGTAAAAAAGCCATATAAACACAGGTTCATGCAGGCTGCATTCTCTCAGGCTGCATAATTAGCATTCACTCTTAAATGTGTGCGTACGGGGGTTTTGTTTAGGTGGGTGGTCATGCGGTGCATGTATGGATGTCTAGTAACAAAAGCTAAAAGGAAGCCGTTTACCTCACATCATGAAGAAAAGATGCAGCGTGAATGCAGCATTACAGACTCATTATATCCCAAGGGCCCTGAAGTGGATAACAAATGACCTCTCCCTAATGTGTCTGCGAAATAAACAACTTCTGAATAAGCAAAACAACATAAAAAGTAAGCAGGTGGTTCAGGGATTTCATTTCTTGAGCGTAGATCTTTACAAAAAAGCCAGAATCATACATGTAGCTCCTCAAACGCGGCTCAGCTTGAAGCTTCACAGTGCTGCCAAGAAAAATCAGACTAGCACTCCAAACTATTCATGGCCTACGCTGGACAAAAGTGTTTTAAAATGGTTGTGATATGTTCAAATTTGATATGTTCATTTGTCAATAGCAATGTCATCTGAAGTGGCTTAAGCATTGTTCGCCTGACATTTTCTAGAAATTGAATTGGTACCGGGTTGAATGGCTGATAAATTTCACTCTCTATAAGCACCTGATTAGAACAGGGTTTGTCAGCTGATGATTGGCTCTCTGGGAATTTCTTTAAAGTGCCCCAATTATGCTATTTTAAAGTTTCCTAATTTTGTTTTGGATGTCTCAAACAACAGGTTTACATGTATCAAAGTTCAAAAAACACTTTCATTTTCTCATAAAATCCAGTGCACAGTGTTCAATGATTTTCAAACGACTTGTTGGATGAATCAGTCTGTCTAAATCCCTACTCTGCTCTGATTGGCCAGATGGCCCAGTCACTTGTGATTGGTCTACCACCTAAACCGCACGTCGGAAACAAACGGTCATTGCCATAACTGAACTTCAGCTCACGAGGCTTCCTCAAATCTCAGCGATTATACGCACTGTAAAGAATTTTGCGCGGGGTTGCACATAACGTTAATTCTACTAATTCCCGCATCTGAAGCGCACACACACATACCGTAATAAAGCCGCCTCTGACATACAAGTGCAAAATTTAGCTCCTTTTTCCATCTGGTCAAATACACTTAAAAATGTCTCAATGCCCATCTTGGTGAGTTTTAACGTAAACACAGTTGTAGCCAGCTCACAGGAGCAGTGTTTGGGATCCATGCATGCGTCAGGTCTTAAAGGGACAGAAGTTATTTATTATTCAAACTACAAAAAGACAAACGATCACTTAAGAGCACACATATTCTGAATGCCTTCGGCAGAATTCAAATGAGCCATATTAATCTAGATTAATCTAGATTAAAACAATTAATCTATGCCCACCACTATATATATATATATATATATATATATATATATATATATATATATATATATATATATATATATATATATATATATATATATATATATATATATATATATATATATATATATATATATCAATGTTTCAGTGGGTTTTTTTTTCTTCTGTCATGCATTTTTTCAGGGTTTTCTGATGGCCAGAATGTTCAGAACAGCATAACCTTTAAGAACAGCATTTTTATAATATTCTGAAACAATGCAAAAGTCTTTGCTATCACTTTTGATCAATGTAATGCATCCTTGATGAATACAAGCATTAATTTATTTCTCACCCGTTTTAAACACTATAGTATAGATGCATTCTCTGTCTTTGAATGTCTTTTGCGTTACTGCTTCTCAAGTACTGTACATTCATGTTGTTTTTCAATTCTTTCACTGGAAAAGAAGACAAAAAGTGAGTGCAGTGAAAAAAAAAAATCCCAAGAATGTGAGCTGCTCCTTGGAAATGATTGATTCAGAGACAAGAAGCTCTGAGAAATAATACATCACTTCCATGGGATGACACTTTTTGCTTTTATACCAATCGCAAAACTCTGCTGGAGGAGTTCACATGAACCATTCACATGATCACCTTTCCAAGCCATCTCAAGTCAGAAAACCATTCTCACACCAAACTCTGACGTCAAACACACTTTGCTGTGAAAGAGCCCCAAGCAACAAGAGAAAATGTCTGTGAATAAAGCCTTTACTCCAACTTAAAGTGAAAAGCAAGAGAGACGTTTGTTTGTAGTCATACCAATTACATTCTTTCCCATTCCAATTACGCTGTTCTTTCTCTCCAGGACCTCCCGTTGTTTAGCCAGATTAAGCCTTAATCTGAGTTCTATCTCCGGTGGTCAGTTCAGATCCTCACTTGTCTTCATCAATTACAGGAAACAAGCATCTTTGCATCACACACTCCCACACAATCAAGCCTGTGGTTTGTCTATAGTGTGTGTGGAGCTGCCACTGATTTTGTGTTCATTAAATAGTGTGAGACCTCTATTTGCTACAGTACGCAGTGTGGTGCAGACCTACCAGTGTGTGGGCATATCGTTCTGTGTGTTCTCATGTAGGCGTATGTCAGTCGCCTGTTTTTATTTGCTCTTCGCCTGCATTTCCACTGCATTGTATAAAAGTTCTGAACTAAACTGCACAGTGCGTTTGAAGTGTAAAAAAAAAGATGGTTTTAACAAACTTCCTTATAAACAGGACTAATCTTTACTTTTTTAACTACAATGTGGAAAGATAGAGCATGCGAGGCAATGTATTTGATAATAGTCACAACACGGAATAGGCAACTTGTGGGTGTTATAGCAGATATGAAAGTCTGTTTCTGCCTCAGAGTAAAACAATAAAAGAGGTAATTGTGAAATGGAAGTTTAAAATAAAAGTTTAATTTCACAGTTTTTGTGAGAAATAAAGTCGTAATTAACAACAACAACAAAACACAACGCGAGATATGAAGAAAAAGTTGAAGTTGTGAAATATGAAGTCACAACTATGAGAAAAAGATAACAAGAGATACACTATATTGCCAAACAAATTGGGACACCCCTCCAAATCATTGAATTCAGTTGTTCCAATCACGTCCATGGCCACAGGTGTATAAAACCAAGCACTAGGCATGCAGACGCGTCTACAAACATTTGTGAAAGAATGGGTTGCTCTCAGGAGCTCAGTGAACTCAAGTGTGGTACCGTGATAGGTTGCCACCTGTGCAATAAAAGTCCAATTGTGATATTTTATCACTACTAAATATTCCACGGTCAACTGTTAGTGGTATTATAACAAAGTGGAAGGAAGCCGTTTACCTCACATCATGAAGAAAAGACGCAGCGTGAATGCAGCATTACAGACTCATTATATCCCAAGGGCCCTGAAGTGGATAACAAATGACCTCTCCCTAATGTGTCTGCGAAATAAACAACTTCTGAATAAGCAAAACAACATAAAAAGTAAGCAGGTGGTTCAGGGATTTTATTTCTTGAGCGTAGATCTTTACAAAAAAGCCAGAATCATACATGTAGCTCCTCAAACGCGGCTCAGCTTGAAGCTTCACAGTGCTGCCAAGAAAAATCAGACTAGCACTCCAAACTATTCATGGCCTACGCTGGACAAAAGTGTTTTTGGAAGCAATTGGGAACAACAGCAACTCATAAAATCACAGAGCGGGGTCAGCGCATGCTGAGGCTCACAGTGCACAAGTCGCCAACTTTCTGCAGATTCAGTAGCTACAGACCTCCAAACTTTGTGTGGCCTTCAGATTAGCTCAAGAACAGTGTGCAGAGAGCTTCATGGGATGGGTTTCCATGGCCGAACAGCTGCATCCAAGCCTTACATCACCAAGTGCAATGCAAAGTGTCAGATGCAGTGGTGTAAAGTAGGGATGCACCGAATCCACATTTTTGGGGTTCGGCCGAATACCGAATCCACTGGTTAAGATTCGGCCGAATCCGAAACCGAATACCGAATCCTTCTCCCATCCTCAGTCCATTATCACAGTAAACACATTAACGAAGTAAACGACGTCCACATCAGTGTAGGGATGCTATTGACCATTTAACCGTTAACCGAAAGTAAGAACTTTAACCGATTAACACTACCAGTTAAACGGTTTAAATGTTTTTAACACTTTTTTGTTTGTTTGTTTTTTGATGCATGGTTAAGAAAAATATGCTGTAGCCTATGGCGTTATTTGTTCACTCACGGAGCGCATCGACATGTGCAACCACAAACCAGATATCTCTCACAAAATGAGGCAATGGAAAAGCTTACTGTGTGGGACCATTTTGACAGAAAAATACAGCAGTAGTACAAGCTCTGACTGCTGGTGGAAAGCAAATGAACGGCGCTTCCCGAGGCTGGCCACTCTAGCGAGGCGTTATCTCTGTATTCCCGGGACATCAGTGCCATCTGAAGCCTTGTTTAATGCTTTTAATAGTGTGGTTTTGGTCAAGTTTACTAAAGTAAGCCTAGGGTTCGGGTTCGGTGGAAAAAAATTCTGAGGTTCGGCAGAAACCAAACCCCGTCAAAAAGCCAAATATTCGGCCGAATTCGAACCCGAATCCTGGATTCGGTGCATCCCTAGTGTAAAGCACGCCGCTGGACTCTACATTGTAAACCCAAATAAGTTACCAGAACTCAAAAAAATTGAGGCAATCGATTGCCTCAAATTTTTTAAGTTGAATAACTTAAGTCACAATTTTCCAGAACTTAAAAGGTTGGATTACCTGCTACTTGTACCTTTTGATAACAGTTAAATTAAAGTGCTCATTTAGCTCAACTCAAATATTTGCAGTTAATATGACTTACAGGTTTCTGTTAAGGCAACTCAGTTATTATATCAAAGTTTTGAGTTTTCACAGAACTTTAAAAAATAAGTACACAACCACACCATTTTATGTTAACAAAACTCAATTTTTATTAAGTACACGTTAGTCAAATATGTTGAGTTTGTTTACTTAAAAACATGTGACTCAAAACTTAAAATTTTGAGGCAACTGAGATCCAGCACAGTTTTATTTTGCATATTGTTCGATTACCACAACCATCCTGGATCTTGTGCTGTAGAATCACATAAGTTCTATTATGAATAATACAAAAAAATAATAACACAAAATCTCTATAACCAGAACATTAGACTCACTCACTGCATGACGATAATATCATCAGCAAAAAACAGCTGATCACACTTTCTCTTGGCTTTTCTTACCATAACAAATGTGCTTCGTAAACACAGTTAAAGCAGCCAGAGCAAGGCATGTTACGTCAAGGGTCAAGATCCCAACAAAAGCAAACACTGAACACCATCATGGTGAATTCAGACAAAACTATTATTTTCAATATAACAGAAATGACAGAAATTAAAGTTAGTGTGTGAGTGTGTGAGGTTGGTAATGCTGTTTGTGGAGTTGTTTAATCCTCCTCTGCTGAGATCTTCAGAGATTTAATGTCTTCTTTTATCCTTCAGTTGATTTCATCTAAAGTTGTGGCTGAAGTCAGTTGTAGTTCTTGTGTTTCTCTTTCCTTCAGTGATTCTGCTCATTACCATCATCAGGTGTCACCACCAATACGCAATTATCACTTATTTAATCACTTAACGATACAATTATTATCCAATTATCATGCTGGGAACTAGAAATGTTCTAGAACTGTTTCCGTCATTGTGTCCACACAACATTCGGTAATATTTGAGTACAGTGAAAACATTTTTTTTTTAGTACATACAACTGTTAGGTTTTACAGTGTGTTTGGTTAAGCACTTTGATATTTTATTGTATTTTAGCATGTGCTATATAAATTAAGTTTATTTTTAAATCATCTCTATTTGAAACAACAGAAATAACAGGACTTCATCATTATTTGCATGTAATTACTTATTAAGTTGTACTTAATTTATGTTTTTAAGTTATGCTTACTTATTCACAAAAAAAGTTCAATTTAATAAAAAAATATTAGTTGAAATTACTCAAAAGGAAGACCGTTACACCAACTTGAAATAATTAAGTTAGTAGAACTTTTTCTAAAACTTTGAGTATACACTACTTAATCTATTTAATTAATTTGAACGTTCGGGTTTACAGTGTAGAGTAGTGGAGACATGTTCTCTGGAGTGATGAATCACGCTTCACTGGGGGTCTGGGTTTAACAGTTGCCAGGAGAACGGTACTTGCCTGACTGCATTGTGCCAAGTGTAAAGTTTGGTGGTTTGGTTATGGTGTGGGGTTGGGCTTGGCCCCTTAGTTCCAGTGAAAGGAACTCTTAATGCTTCAGCATACCAAGACATTATGGACAATTTCATGCTCTCAACTTTCTGGGAACAATTTGGGAATGGCCCCTTCGTGTTCAAACATGATAAAGCGTCGGCCCATAAAGACATGGATGAGCGAGTTTGGTGTGGAGGAACTTGACTGGCCTGCACAGAGTCCTGACCTCAACCCGACAGAACACCTTTGGGATGAGTTAGAGCGGAGACTGCGAGCCAGGCCTTCTCGTCCAACATCAGTGCCTGGCCTGATATTAGAATGATTTCTGAAGGATCATGTGACTGAAGATTAGAGTAATGATGCTGAAAATTCAGCTTTAATCACAGGAATAAATATTACAAATATAATGCAGTAGGCCCTATTGTAATAATTCACAATATTGCTGCCAAATAAATTCAGCCTTGGTAAGGATAAGGAAAAAAAAAAGTTTTAAAAATGTTACTAACCCCAACATTTTGAATGGTAGAGTAGGTTTTTTTTTTTTTTTTTAGTTTGAGGCTGAAACTATGTAAACTATGTAAATTACTTTCTAATTACCCTAATTACTTTCTATACATTCCTGGTCTTATTGTCTTATTTCCCCATCAGCATTTTTGTTTTTGTTTTCTTTGTCCAGATCGGATACAGAATGATGATCAAAACATCAACACCCCCAAAACTTGCAAAGTCGTTAAATCTTCCTGGGTGGACATTCAATTCGGTGACATTAGGCAGTTTTGATTTATATGTTGTTTAATGTTTGATCGATGATCATGTTAATAAGCAATGCTTCTATCACTTATTTCTGCTTCTTTGCTTATTTTTGAATCCAGAATTTCTGTACCATTTCAGAAGATGCGTAACAGCGCCCCCTACCGTATAACACTGAAAACATGGACTGCCAGAACATTATGTCAATGGAAGGGAAAAAGTTAATGTGCATGGTGGTTGTATACAATTCAGTGCACAATATTCCAATTAAAAATATTTTCCTTCATAATCCCTCATCAAAACATGTCCACAAAGGTAATCCACTTCTGAAACGACTTTGCTTCGGGATGATGTTATCAATCCCTCGTAACTCATTTCCCATAGCTGGAATAATGTCCTGGCCTATATTGTTCTTTTCATTATCTTGTATGTGGATTAGGTACAAAGAACACACATACAAATACAAGTATGTTTGCACAGTAGTAAAATGAATTTATCCTATGTGGGCCCACAAAAAAGTCTGATATCTCTTTAGTCATGCCTTCAGATTTGACAAACTCTGAATCATGATGGTTTGTCTAGAGACACTGTTCAGTGTTACTAATCTTCACGATGAACAGGAAACTCCATATTGACACGCGTCATATCGCCATGTCCCACGCTAGCACAATAAGATGGATGACCTCAGCACTGAACATGCACAGAATAACACTTGAATAACACAGAATAACACAAGGCTGACCAACGTGTGCGAATGAAGGAACGTAGACGGAACAGCTTTCTCGGGTATAAGTCAATGAACCTCAACGAAACACCTGTGGAGGTGTTAGTGAGAATGATTGGTTTCATTTGGTGTGACAGACGTGTTCTTTGGAATTGGCTTATAAAAAATATTGCTTATATTGGCCTCGTCGCATGTCAGCAATAAAATAACTATCAGAAATATATAGGAGGGGGAATAAAAACCTCATTTCTGTTTTCTTTTAGGAGGAACAGGTTGGAATCACACACACAAAAGAAGAAGAAAAAAACAGACAGCTTTTGACTTTTTACAATTTTTCATTCAGAGATGATATGGGGTTTTGATTCACACAGAAGGCGGCAAATTTGCTTCTCGCATTTTCAAAATTAAATAAAAGGTGCTTTTATATTAATACTGTCAAAATAACTCACTTTTTATCATTCCATTTATTTACTCCTTTTTAAGACTTCATACCCCAACTGCATTCTTTATACGTTCAGTTTATGTTACGCATTCACAGCTTATCAATGAAGACATTGAGATTCTAAACACAATTAATACATGCATCAAAGTCAACAAAAGGCAAGGGCATATTGTGTGCGAGTCCTTCAAAAGCACGTATTTTCATATGAATTTTTATGAAAAGACCAGATTTGGAAAAACTGCTGGGAAAGACTGCTTGCCATTTTGAAATATAACTTTAATGTGCTGTAATTTTGCATACCTTAACCACTGTTCCAAACTCGTATGCTGTATGTAGTTTCTTCTGTGTAACACAAATATGAGGTCCAAAACAACGCTCAACCATTCTGACTTTCATTGAATTACAGGTTTGGAACAACATGAAGCTGAGTACATGATGACAAGTTTCATTTTGGGGTGAACTATGCCTTTAATATCTTCTGTGTGAGTAAATGTATCTTCTTTCAAAGATGTTTAGATATTTTAAACGGGGTCATGAACTGGCTTTTAAAATATATATATACTGTTGTCTGAGGTCAACTTATGACATTCACATGGTTTTTACATTCTAAAACATCATAATGAATAAGTAATAGGCTATTTTCTACCCTGGTTTAAGGCTAGCTCTTGAAACACTCGGTTTGTATGGGCATGTCGCATTGAAGACTTGGAAGTAAACGGCCACTGCTATGATTGGATAACAGTTTTGCATATTATAATGAGCTTTGGCTCAATTCCCCAGGAATTGTTTTGAAAACTTCCAATGTGGAGAAACGGCAACCGGAATGATTCGCCCACATTGGCTCGCAAAATGTCTTTATCAAACAAACACAATGATTTATCTCTCATCTACCCGTAATTAATTGGAATGTTATTTTTTATTACGTAACCGTGAACCGCATCACTAACACACACACACACACACACACATCTGCAAAACTTCCCCTCAGACAAATCAGCATGTTCAAAACTTCCGCCGATTGTATTTGTCCTTCAAATTACCAAGAGAGTGAACCAACAACACCTCAAATACAAAGGATACTCCAGCCTTTGAGAGTGTGTTCAGTTAACACATAATCAGTATCAAATGATATGTAACAATGCAATACTATCACATACAAAAAAATGTTTTTACTCACATAAGTGTGTTGCATCATTCCTGTCAGATCCAGAAGCCACAGTATCGTTTTTTAATCTCATCCTGTCTGCAAATCCAGTCTCAAATCCGATGAAATGAAGCGAACTAATACAATGTCTTTACCCATTTGAACTGGAACGTCATTAAAAATAAAGTTCAACCATGCTAATATTGGAATCCGAAGGAAGCTTGAAACATACCATAAGCTTTATTGGTTGGAAGTTCGATCCGGTTTAGCTCCACGTAGGCCTCTGTTATTTATCTAACAGGCGTGTTAGAATGAGGCGTTCGTCTTGAGGCGGTGTTTCACTGCACTCTGACGTCATGCTGACGCACATAAGCAAGATCTCTCTGAGCCAGCTGTCAATAAAAGCCTTTTCTTTGACTAACAAGGAAGTTTTCAACTCTGAAACTTAGGCCCTGTCCCAAATGGCACACTTCATGTGCACTTTTGGTCTTGTGGACTTACAATGGCCGCTGCGTGTGCGTGTCCGTTAAGTCCACGAGACCGTAGTGTGTCCCATTTGTCATTTTAGGTCTCAGAAGGGTGCTCTCGAGACACTCTAAAAAAAAATGGTTCTATATGGCACCATAATGGTTCTTGGCTCGTAATCATAGGGGAACCTTTTTTAGTCAGTCCTTCCAGAAAAATGCGGCTTTTTTTTTGTGATTGTTGCGGGCAAAAATCCTTGATTATGTGGCACGTTTTCTTAAAAAATGCGATGGAAAATGCGGGATATTTATGCAATTTTATGTGATGCAATTGCAGGAACTTGCAAAAACTGCGGTTTGATGAAAAAGAGAAAAAAAGCACTACATCACAGAAAGTGCTGGTAATATTTAAGTTCTCATCTTGTTTTATTGAAGACCTTAATAAACACACGGCTCAAATGTACAAAACATTGAGTCAAACAAGTTATGTAGCTTTTCAAAAGGATTATGCTACGACTTCTGAAAAAATTAATAAATAACTTCCTGTTTTACAGAGGTAGCTATACAAAACAGACATTTGAGTGCTTCCAATGCACAAAGTGCAATCTCTTAAAGGGTTAGTTCACCCAAAAATGTAAATTGAAAAAATGATGCTGTGTTTTGAAATCGGTCATCACTATATAAGTCGTTATTTAGGTTTGCGGGAAACTGCTTTGCGCGCTCTTTTGCTGTTATTTTTGTTGGCAAATGGGAATTTGTGTGCTTCATCATGGTTTCACCGATATCTATGGTTTCACCACGGGGGTTTGCAGCTTTTCGATGACCATTGGCGTCGGGTAATTACGTCACTTCAAAAGGTTCCCATGGCAATAGGGGGAAATGGCGGCTCTTGTGTGAAGTAAACAAACATTTTTCAACTTTCTGCTAATATATATGACTTTTTTGCAATGAAAATGCGGGGATCATGAAATCATGCTAGCCCCGCATATTTTGCACACGGAAATAGGCAATTTACGCGGCGAAAGTGCGGCGTATTTGAAAAAAATGCGGCCCCCGCATAAATATGCGGACTTTGGCTGATTATGCATTAAATCATGCGATCGCATAATCACGTTTTTCTGGAGGGACTGTTTAATGCTATATAGCACCAATTTTGGTGCTTCAGCGGTTCTTCAGAGGTGCTATATCAAAGAACCGGTGAAGAACCTCTGAAGAGCCACTGAAGCACCAAAATTGGTGCTATATAGCACTAAAAAAGGTTCTCCTATGATTATGAACCAAGAGTGTATGCGCCCTCGATGCGCACTTCTGCTGAGCCCGCACTGGTGCGAGCTACGCAGCAGACTTCTTCCTGGCAGTCAAAGCGACATTACGTCGTCAAAGTGCGGACTCAGAGGGAGACCGTGAGGGTTTAGGGTGCCATTTGGGACAGGGCCTAACAAGATATTCTTATATTACCTTTTGTATATCAAAAGCTCAAGGGAAAGTTGATTTCTGATTTCACGACCCCTTTAATTGGAAAATATAGGGCTAAGTTGCCCTCCAAAGACTTCAGCAAACACATCCACAAGACAAAATACACTCATTTTAAAGACACATTCTCTGAAAACAACCTTAAAGGGATTGTTCACTCAAAAAAAACATCTGTTACACACACGTTCACATTGTTATTGTATGCATTTCTTCTGTGGAACACAAAATAAGCTGCAGTATTATGATGAAGGTTGAGGCCCAACACAACATTTAACTCCATTGAATATTTTTGACGTACAGGACAAACAGGGTCGGAATAACATGACAGTGAGAAAATTACAATTTTCATCTTGGGGTGAACCTTTGTTTTTAAATATTCAAAGATGTTTAGATAGTTTAACTGGGAAATAGGACAAATATACCCTTTAAAGGGATAGTTCACCCAAAATCAAAACTGTCATCATTCTGCCCTCATGTTGTTCCAAACCTGTATGAGTTTCTATCTTCTGTTGAACACAAAATAATATATTATGAAGAATGTTGGTAACCAGGCAGTTGATGGCATTTTTTCCTACTATGGAAGTAAGTGGCTACCATCAACTATAACCACTTTCAGTTATATTTAAAAATAGCTATCAGTCTAGCATCTTGAATGTCAGTAGACTGGGGGAAAGTAAGCAGTTTTCCCATTAAATATGGTGTAAGTATTTTTGGACGCACTCTCCCTTTAACATGATTTTGTTTTGAATTACAGACTTGATTACATGGCTAAGCAAATGGACATTCATCTTGCCTTGCTAATCCACACTGGTGTGGAAAACCATATTTTCTGCATATTCCACTCATCGTATTCCCACCTGGACAAGGTTGGCACGACAGTCAGGATCATGTTCATTGGCATCCTGTTGCTTCAACTTGAAAGCAACCTCAAGGCAATGCAGGTGCATGCTTTTCACAATGTCTTGGAACTTGGACTAGTTTACAGATTGGCAGCACTAGCAGGATTTCCAACAATATGTTAAGACTGTACCTCAGAGATCCATCTTGGACCTTACACTCACCTTTAACATGGCATACTTCCATTACAACACCGTTTCATGGCATCTGCATTGCCTAGTTCTTACATCACTTCTTCACAGCAGGATGCATCAGAAATGGAGATGAGAAGATCTACAGGGAGCCAGTGAACGAGATTCAACCACCTGCAGTGTCCGTTTGACAATGGGTTTGTTGCTGACATTCTTTCAACATGGTAATCTTATGGGAGCGCAACACCAGCTCAATTGATTCCAAACAAACTCATTAAAAAGATTTGTGCTTATTGTAAACTGTTTTTGATCTCTGTTTTTGGTTAGGGAGTTAGGATTGTATATTGTATTTTCCTTTTCTTTTCTTTTTGGTTTAGGGTTTAAGAAAGATGCTTAAAAACAAGGAAGTTTTGTTTGTTATTTTGAATAAGGTCCCAAATTAAATCAATAAATTCATCTTTGTTCAAATACTCTGCTTTTTCAGAGTTTTCATGTTGCACCCTTTTCCCCTAGACGGGCGGTACAATACTCAATGCTGATGTAAACAAAATAATCTTATTCACACTGACCAATAGATCCGATGTGTGTGCACAAAGACGCCTCAGACAGCGCGCACACATAATTACAGTATTTCAAAATATCTGTCATGACGAGTATTCACACAAACATTGTAAAGATTTGTGTAAAGATGTAAAGAAGTGTAAAGATTTAAGCGAGTTTGACAAGGGCCAAATTGTGATGGCAAGACGACTGGGTCAGAGCATATCTGTCATGACGAGTATTCACACAAACGTTATCTGGTATGTCTTAAGTGAACGTTTGGCTAACTGTTGGGTAAAAACATATGATGTGTAACATTATAAAAAATCAGTGTGGTACAGTAGATCTGGGCAAGTGTAAAGATTTAAGCGAGTTTGACAAGGGCCAAATTGTGATGGCAAGACGACTGGGTCAGAGCATCTCCAAAACTGCAGCTCTTGTGGGGTACTTTGACATGTACCACCTACCTAAGCATTGTTGCAGACCATATACACCATTTCATGGAAACGGTATTCCCTGGTGGCTGTAGTCTCTTTCAGCAGGATAATGCGCCCTACCTCAAAGCAAAAAGGGTTCAGGAATGGTTTGAGGAGCACAACAATGAGTTTGAAGTGTTGAATTGGCCTCCAAATTCCCCAGATCGCAATCCAGACGAGCATCTGTGGGATGTGCTGAACAAACAAGTCCGATCCATGGAGGCCACACCTCACAACTTACAGGACTTAAAGGATCTGCTGCTAACATCTTGGTGCCAGAAACCACAGCACACCTTCAGGGGTCTAGTGGAGTCCATGTCTCGACGGGTCAGGGCTGTTTTGGCAGCAAGATGGGGACCAACACAATATTAGGTCATAATGTAATGCCTGATCGGTGTGTATATCAGGGCTCTGAACCGGTTCAAGGAACGAAAACGAAAACCGGAAACGAACGAAATTTTAAGAGGAACAAAAACGGAAACGAAATCAAAATCAATTTGAATCGTTCTGAACAGAAACGTTAATTTGAAATGACCATTAACCGGTTAATAACGTTATTTTATCGTTCTCTTTAATATTTTAATTTGGCAGTGACCAATCATGAAATGAGTAGTACAGCATGTGACGTTGACGGATCAAGCGTGAGTGAAATGCCCGCGCACCATCATCTATGAATCTACCGGTAACGCAAGTCAGTGTGAGCACGCATTTTCATGCCTCAAGTACATTTCTTTCCCCGCTGAGGTCTACAATGAATGTGCAGGTATTGGAGGACATTCTTTTCGAACGTTTAAATAAGCAGTACGGACTTTAAGCTCAAATAGACTGATTTAGGATAGTTTATGGATTCCGTTTAAGCCTATCCAAGTAGGCTATAGCATCTATCAAACATTTTTCCTATAGTCTTTCAGATTGCCAATACAGGACAGGTCAATGTTTTCTATATAGACGGTTGATGCTTCGTATTAAATGGTATGTGCATTAAATGCAAGCTTTATAGCTGACTGAATTTGATTATGTGATGCAAGAACGTGTTGCGTTGTGTTTGCTTTGAAATTAGCAGTTGACGGTGCATTAAAAGAGCAATGGTTATCCAGTTTATTTATTCTTTATTCATGCATTTTTTAAAACAAGTCGTGTTGAAAAAAAGTTATGTAGCCTACAAAGAATGTTATCACTCTTCTGAAAATAATTCGGCATTAGAGGCCACTTTTGATTGTCTAACGCTCCATTAAAACAGGTCCGCTGTTTATGCCTTGTAATTAATGCATGTATTTCTGGTTTTAAAAATGTTATTAAATAAATATTCAAGTTTAATTACCATGTGTTATATTATTATTGAGTGAAAATAAGTCTATTTATACATATTTGTTTAAAATTTATACATATTTGTTTAAAGTATAGGCTTAATTAAAATAACGTTATTAACCGGTATTTTTTTATATCAAACCGTTTTCGGAACAGTAATGTTTATTGAGGAACGCAAAAACCGAAACGCTATAATATCGATTCTGCTCGGAGTGAACCGATTGATATTTTTTTCCGTTTTTAAGCCCTGGTGTATATATACCGAGAGAGTGCACATACACGGTTTGTTCTTTGTGCATCAATATAACACACTCACGTGATTACTGTATGGCACAAAAATTGCGCTCTTCAGAAACAATCGCAGAATACGACAGAGCTCGGGTTTTAAAGCCAAGCACACACTGGAAGGTACGGTGGCCCAGTAGTGCACAACACAACGAAATTTAAAAAGCATACATAAGTTCACAACATAACGAAATAAAGCCACAACACAACGGAATCAAGCCACAATACAATGGAATCAAGCCACAACATAACGAAAAAGCCACAACACAACGGAATAAAGCCACAACACAACAAAATCAAGCCACAACGTAACAAAATAAAGCCACAACACAACAAAATCAAGCCACAACACAACGAAAAGGCCACAACACAGCGAAAAGGCCACAACACAACGAAAAAGCCACAACACAATGGAAACAAGCCACAACACAATGGAAACAAGCCACAACAAAACGAAAAGGCCACAACACAACAAAAAAGCCACAACAAAACGAAAAAGCCACAACACAACGAAAATGCTCCCGACCACTAGGGGGCTCTCGAACTGTGGTAAAGTTAGTTTTCCTTGCCACTGTTCTATAGATTCGCCAGTCTTACAAATATATAAACACTACGATCAGTTTTAAGTGTGCAATTGTATATCGATATGAAATATCAATTCAAAATTGTCTATGTGCATTATAGCTGCATATTTATAGTCAAGAACGCTTTGACCCGCTACCACAGCGGATGAAGCCTAAGGGAACGTCTGCCAATTACAAGTTGAAACATATAAATGTGTTAACGGCGACAGCCCTAATACAGGTGCTGGTCATATAATTAGAATATCATCAAAAAGCTGATTTATTTCACTAATTCCATTCAAAAAGAGAAACTTGTATATTATATTCATTCATTACACACAGACTGATATATTTCAAATGTTTATTTCTTTTAATTTTGATGATTATAACTGATAACTAAGGAAAATCACAAATTCAGAATCTCAGAAAATTAGAATATTACTTAAGAGACCAATACAAAGAAAGGATTTTTAGAAATCTTGGCCAGCTGAAAAGTATGAACATGAAAAGTATGAGCATGTACAGCACTCAATACTTAGTTGGGGCTCCTTTTGCCTGAATTACTGCAGCAATGCGGCGTGGCATGGAGTCGATCAGTCTGTGGCACTGCTCAGGTGTTATGAGAGCCCAGGTTGCTCTAATAGTGGCCTTCAGCTCTTCTGCATTGTTGGGTCTGGCATATCGCATCTTCCTCTTCACAATACCCCATAGATTCTCTATGGGGTTAAGGTTAGACGAGTTTGCTGGCCAATTAAGAACAGGGATACCATGGTCCTTAAATCAGGTACTGGTTGCTTTGGCACTGTGTGCAGGTGCCAAGTCCTGTTGGAAAATGAAATCTGCATCTCCATAAAGTTGGTCAGCAGCAGGAAGCATGAAGTGCTCTAAAACTTCCTGGTATATGGCTGCGTTGACCTTTGACCTCAGAAAACACAGTGGACCAACACCAGCAGATGACATGGCACCCCAAACCATCACTGACTGTGGAAACTTTACACTGGACCTCAAGCAACGTGGATTGTGTGCCTCTCCTCTCTTCCTCCAGACTCTGGGACCAAAGGAAATGCAAAATGTACTTTCATCAGAGAACATAACTTTGGACCTCTCAGCAGCAGTCCAGTCCTTTTTGTCTTTAGCACAGGCGAGACGCTTCTGACGCTGTCTGTTGTTCAAGAGTGGCTTGACACAAGGAATGCGACAGCTGAAACTCATGTCTTGCATACGTCTGTGCGTAGTGGTTCTTGAAGCACTGACTCCAGCTGCAGTCCACTCTTTGTGAATCTCCCTCACATTTTTGAATGGGTTTTGTTTTACAATCCTCTCCAGGGTGCGGTTATCACTATTGCTTTTACACTTTTTTATACCACTTCTTTTCCTTCCCTTCGCCTCTCTATTAATGTGCTTGGACACAGCGCTCTGTGAACAGCCACCCTCTTTTGCAATGACCTTTTGTGTCTTGCCCTCCTTGTGCAAGGTGTCAATGGTCGTCTTTTGGACAAATGTCAAGTCAGCAGTCTTCCCCATGATTGTGTAGCCTACAGAACTAGACTGAGTTGAGCCCCTGCCCCTTTGAAAGTGAAAGTGCCCTTTCCGGTCGCTCCGCAGTGCACCCGCGAACACTACCGGAGGCGATTTAATCCACACCACCCGCAACACTTCCCCCGAACGCAATTTCTAACCAACAGATCCAACCCCCCAACCCGGAAGCGAAGTTGACCCTGCCCTCGCGGAGGTCTGTGTACGCCACTGCCAGGTGAGAATGTCACTAAACTGATATGCATAATAAAATCCACAGAATCGTTTCCCTTTTAAGATTGCCCTTGATCATTTCAGATTTCATCATAAATTAAAGAACACGTGGCACAGTCCTAAAATTGCTTTATTTTGGTCACTATGGCATCTGTATGTCATCAGCTGTAATATTCCATGTCATGCATTTTTTAAACAAATTGCTGAGCTGCTACTGCTGTTCAATGCCCAATTATTATCCCAGCCATTTTTACAATCCTGAACAATTAGTTTCTATCAGTCCAGTCCCAAGTTCTCATACCAGAACAGCAATTTTTTGATTAATGATCCAAATAAGACCTCACCATGCAAGTATTGGAGTGGAATCAAACTCCAACGACCTGTTCAAGCTGTGACTTCACCTAAAGTCATCTGAGTATAAAGTCATACGAGCAAACATCGCCACAGCAACCGCTCACTTCAAGGCTAAAAACATGTTGCTGAAGCGGAGGAAAATCTATAACCCTGCTTTTAAATATTATTGTCTGTCAGACTGTCCTTGTTTAACACTGTGGTTGAGTGTACCTGGTTAGAGAGAAAAAGGGCAGCCGTGATGCAGGCAGTGTGACAGGCCTGTCATTTAGCACTGTGGGGAAGGCCTGTCGCTTTCACATCGACATGACGGATTCGTTAGCGTCTGTTAGCCCTGATAAGGCCCAACTACTCCTTGTTAAAAACAATAGACGGTACAGAGTACATGCTTAATATTTTTTTTCCTAGAGGTTTCAACCACTCAACCACTCAGGAAGGAAGCTTATATTCCTAGAGACACCAAAAGGAAACTTGCAATCATGCTTTTTTTTTTTTTCCAAAAGCAACATCAGCTAGTTTAGAAACTTTCTTAGTGAAGATATTGCAACAAACTTTCATAAGGAAACATTACTCTGGTGATTTTATCCTGCACCACTAAAATCTCATTTTAGAGGGTAACAGTAGTTGATCCCAGGATAAACTTTAGTGTTAAAATGAAAGTCCAACCATCATTTACAGCAAATTGCCTTTGTTTCATCCATAAGTTTTTATAAAGCTACAAAAGACATGTAGTATATTTCTCTCATGACAACTCTCTCTGAGTGTTTGCCATAATAAAAGATATGACAATGTTGATATGTTTGGTCTTGGCGGAATAGATCTATAGTAAGTGCTTCGCATTACGTTTTTTTCAACTTACAGATTACAACGGATATAAGTTTTTACTGTTGTTTAATATATTTGGCAAAAAAATTAAAATAAAATAAAATAATATATTTGGTTTGTGTTATAAAATACAAAGTGTTACGTGTAACGGAGGCCAGCTAGTAGTTGCTGTGCGAGTAAACCTCACTCCTCTGATCTCAAGAGATGCGACTGATGCTAGAGGTTTTAGCCTTTAGCCTCCTTGTTAGAGCACCCGACTCTTATGCCGGCGAACCTGGGTTCGAGTCCCGCGTGGAGTGGGTGGTTAGAACGGGAGGGGTTACATTGATACCGTGACCCAGATGGGAGTGAGGTTTAGGGGGGGTGAGTGTAACGGAGGCCAGCTAGCAGTTGCTGTGCGAGTAAACCTCACTCCTCTGTTCTCAAGAGATGCTCTAGCCACTGACGCTAAAGGTTGCAGCATTTAACCTCCTTGTTAGAGCATCCGGTTCTCATGTCGGCGGACCCGGGTTCGAGTCCCGCTTGGACCGGGCGTTTCGAACAGGAGGGGTTACATGTGCACACGCTGTATTGGCTATGACTAGACAGTAAATCCCAGACTAAGACACTTTTTTTATTTACCCTAGCACTGCAAACAAGCAGACAGTCTCCAAAATGCGCAATTTACAAGGTTTAGTCATAAGTTCTTATTAGCTTACAGTTCAATACAAGCTCTGGTCGTAAAAAACTTTTTTGTAACGATAATGTTACTGAATAAATGCAAAAAAGAAACTTTAAAGGGTTCATGAACGTGCCCTCAACAAGTCTGTGATCCTCTACAATGCTCATCACTGCAACCTTTCACACCACAAACTAAATATAATGCCATATATCTATATAATGCTATAATCAATACTGTTTTTAATTATTAACTCACAGCAGACGTGCCCCTTCAAAGAGGCTAAAATCAGGGTAGGAAAAATGCCTTTTATTTCTAAATTATGACTTATATATATATATATATATATAAAATCATACTAACATTACAAGTGCACACTAAGAAACAATAAAACAATGCAGTTCATGACCACTTTAAAACACTTATTCTGCTCAGAGTTAAGCCGTGCTTGCTACTGCCAATACACGACACGTTGCTGAGGGCAAGTAAGACATGTTGCTGCTGTACAATATAGCATGAATTAGCCGTAGCAGATCTATACAGGTGGAGCTGGGGACGGTGGGGGTTTCTGAAAGCGCGCTGCAACTGCTACAGCAAATGCTGACCAAGTATTTGAAGGTTGAGCAGCGAGCTCACTGGCTACTGATACAGCAGGAACCAATCAGCTGTGCCCTATAGAGAATGATGCGATTGCAAGCAGATTGAGTTAAGGACCGATCAGCCTGCGCCATCTAGAGTTTCATAACAGAACTTAGTATACAAATATATAGTGTATAGAAATACATGCGGCTTAAAACCTGTGCCAAATCAAATGTGTAAGTGAAGCGGACCATGCAAAACAGCGGGAACAATGCTAGGAAGATAAAAAAAAGTGCATAAAAAAGAGCATATAAATACTAAATAATATAAAAAAACAATATGTATATGTATATTTGAAAAACTCACTACACAATCGTTTCCCTTATGAGACAGCCCTGGATAATGAATTTCAGAATTCATCAAAAATTTAAGAACACGTGGGACAGTCCTAAAATGACTTCCTTTTAGTCACTACAAAAGTTGTTCTATAAGACTATGACAGAATCCTGCACTTATGTTTTATGCATTTGCTGAAGTGGAAATCTGCAGTCTTTATCTATTGCATTGAGACTTGTGTATTTGCAGGCAAGACAGTGCAGCTGCCGTGAAGTGTAAACAATATTTCAGCAGAGGTTATCTGAAGGTGGCTCTCGTTCGCATTATCGCACGTCAAATAGAAAGGGAGTTCGCAGGCAGGCTAATTGAGCAAACGACATGGGGCCGTAATCGTACAGTGGGAGACTTGACCCATCTAATGTACATACACTAATAGCATTCAGAGAAGAGCACAGAGGAAATGTCATATTTAAAAGTGACCATGATTACGTGATACCTATCAGATATCAAGATACATGAAGCTTCATAGCCTTATATATGCACAGAAAGAAAAAAAACAAAAAACATTTGTCTCAGGGTTTGAGTTTGCATGTCTCTTACAAAACAATAAATAGATACAATTCCATGGTAACCATGGATTCTATCATATTACCATAGTTACTACAGATATTGTGGAGACTGAAAAAAACTTTTTTTAAAGGAGGAATGAATGGTGCATTACTGTGCAAAACTTAGTGATACAATGCTAGGGTATTTTGGGTGGTTGTCACAGCAATGCTATGTAGTTGCTAGGCTGTTCTGGATGACTCCCCAATATTTGCCTTATTTAATGGTGGTAATTTGGTGCAAACATACAGGGCCCTATTTTAGCGACCTGAGCACATGGTCTGAAGCGAATGGTGCGGTGCAATTAGGGTGTGTCCGAATCGACTTTTGCAAGTTTAAAGACGGAAAAAAGATTGGCGCGTCAGGCGCATAGTCCAAAAGGGTTGTCCCTAGTCATGGGTGTGTTTTGGGCAGTGTTAATTTTGACAGCACATTTTGATTTAGTTTTAGTCATATTTTAGTCACCTGAATTGTTTTTAGTTTGTTTTAGTCTAGTTTTAGTCGACTAAATATCATAAGATTTTAGTCGATTAAAATCTAATGAGTTTAGTTAAATTGTAATACATTAAGCTGACATTTTGACATAATTTTGTTTTTGACATTAAAAATACACGAAACAGAGCTCAATTCACTTTTTTGTTTGTTTTTTTAAAACATCTATATAGTTAGTTTTTATAATTTTGTATTTCTTTTTTAGTTGGTAGGCTTCAAATAAGTTTATTTATTTTTTTAAATTCCAGTTAACATTTATTTAATTTCAAGTAATGAAGATTTTTTTTATGGTTTTTGTTAACTATACTTTATTGAATGTGTGTCAAATACTGATCTTTCCTCCTGACTATGAATTAAATGGGAATTAAATTAAATACAGTTTATTGTGTAACCAAAAACGAATATATAATGCGTGACTTTTAATTATAAACAAGCTCGAAATACACATGGACTCTTATTTTGAAATGTCTGCGCCTTACTATTGCAGTGGCAGCTGCTCATTCAAGTTCAGATGAGGAGATAAAATATGCATTGTTACAACCGTCTAAAACACATTACTATATAAACATTGTAAAGTAAACATTGTCATTATTCATCAGCATTAGTTCATAAGCAATTGCCTGGCATAAATGTGCGCTATTCATTGATTGTGAGCCGCTCTGGAGCGCTGGATTGGGGATGCGTGAGCCTGAAGAACAGCGGTTAGATCAGCACATTACAACTCAAATGTGCGCATCTGTTACACAGGATATCAGTTCTGACTGGATCTCTTCCCTAATCATCCCTTCTTAACATTTTCGTCTCGTTTTTATTTGTTGACGAAAATGACGAAAATTTTTGGCATCCAACACTAGTTTTTATTTAGTTATTGTCTCGTTTTCGTCAGTGAAAAAGGTCGTTGACGAAAATTATGACACAAATTATTTGTCAACGAAATTATTTACGTGCCGTAAATTGCCCGTAACGTGCAATAAACCAATCAGTCTCATCTCCCATTCCCTTTAAAAGCCAGTTGCGCTTGTACCATGGCGGATTCGCTACATGGTGGAATTTGTGAGTGGAAAGACTGAACACTTCTCCAGAGAGGAATCCTTTTATTTTAATATTTAAAAATGTTTGTGTGCTGCTGTGCATAGCTCTGTGTGTGTAATAAGCAGTGTATACATGTTGTGCTATCGCTTATAGGCGCATATTACAAACGTGCCCTTTAAATGAGAAAATACTATGCTAATGACTTTAGCCCAGGTTTTTGATGGTCAATGGCGCAGTCGCCTGGCGTTGCATTGCGCCGAGTGAATGATAGGGCCCTATGTGTTCAGTCTATATGCTTGTATTGTTTCTTTACAAAGAGACATCGCCAACTACTGGCCAGGCAGTAGAATACAGCAGGATGTTTTGTTTTTTATTTCCATGGATCTGTGTCACCGGGGATCATTTTGACAGTGGTGACATCTGTACCAAGGCTGTAACCATGTCTTGAACATTGGGGGGGACCATTGTAGTTATTTTTATAAAGCATAAAGAAACAGAACAGTGAACAAAATTCTAGGTATAATTATAGTTGTGAAATAATCATTTTGGGACTATTTGCAAATAATATTTTCATTAATTTGCGTCAAACATATCGTCAGTCTCGAGATTCTTATCGTTAGTGAATAAATACATAGATCCGCATATCAAATTTGAATTCCTTAGTGGTCTGTTGGTAGAATTTTTGTAAACCATGTTGAAGGTTACATGTTCTAGTCCACCCTCAAATAGTTTGTTGTCTTCATTAAAATCAAAGATGTTCAATGATTGTATATTAAGAGCATGGACACGTTTGTATGCATTTTGTTCTGTGATTTCACCGGAAAGAATAGATATCCCCGTAATGACATTAAGGGATAAATGACAACGTAAACCCCACCTACTTTGATTCGATTGGCCATCTCAATCGTTTTGACATTGACGAGCGCCATTAGACCTGAGGCAGACCAGACTAAAAAACTTTGTCATTCTAACATACAGAGCGCTGTAAAATCGTGAATGGAGTGTAGGAGAACAGTGCAATAATTTCAAATATTGGGAGGGACAATTTGGCCATTTCTAATTATTGGGGGGGGGGGGGGGGACTTGTCCCCCATGTAACGCAGTTCGATCGTATGGGGAAAAGGAGGCGGGAACCGGCGAATCTTCAAACACGTTTAATAAATCAAATGAACACAAAATAAAATGGCGGCGGCAGCCCCTCACGGACGACTGTCGCCTACATACAAAAACAAAATAAAACACAACGCAAAATCCCAAGCCTGGTCCTCTCTCGTCCTTCACTGTCGTCACTCCTCCTTTATACTCCCGTCACTCCTCATGTGAGACACGAGACCGCTGCAGCGCGCAGCTAGCGCCCATCCACCCTGATGAGCGCGGCCTCGTCCCGCTCTCACGGTACCTCCACCTCGCTGCTCGCCACATACCCCCAACGCCCTTCGCAGGCCGGGGGGCACTCCCTATACTGCGCTCTACTCCCCCAATCACGGCGGCCGCGGCACCTGGGGGTAAGAACAGAGAGGTGAGAGAACGGAGCCGGGAGCATGAGGAGCGACAGAGACGAGAGAGTGGAGAGAGGAGAAAAGGAAAAATACAAATTCTGGTCCGGTTCCCCGACACACTGCCGCTCGGTCCTCAGCCAGCCGAGAGGCTCTTCCTCGCGGTGCCATGCGATGGCACTGGACACTCGGTGGACGGCTCAATCCTCCTCTGCCCCCTGGCGGCCGGCGGTGGCTCCTCCTGTCGAGGGCAGCCGGCAGCGAGTCCCGCGCGCTCCCTGCTCCTCCCCTACACGGTGGAGGGATACAGGCTCTGGCCCAAGGCGAACGCCGGTGACTCCTCCGCTCCCTCTAGGACGGCAGCCACCCCACCTCGACCCAGGGGCACGGCAGCGAGATGTCCGTCCCACCGGATCTTCACTCGCTCCAGCACAACCGCCTCTGGCAGCTCCTCGCGGTCTTCACCCATCCGCGCTGCCCAACCTCCTCAGCACCGCGATCCCCCTCAGCAGCGAGGGCTCTTCGACAGCATGTCCCTCCTTCCTGCCGGGCTTCGCCACCAATGTAACGCAGTTCGATCGTATGGGAAGAAGGAGGCGGGAACCGGCGAATCAAAATAAAATGGCGGCGACAGCCCCTCACAGACGACTGCTGCCTATTTACAAAAACAAAAACGTAAATAAAACACAACGCAAAATCCCAGGCCTGGTCCTCTCTCGTCCTTCACTGTCGTCGCTCCTCCTTTATACTCCAGTCACTCCTCCATGAGACACTCCTCTCGTCCCGCTCTCACGGTCCCTCCGCCTCGCTGCTCGCCACACCCCACAATGTCTATGGTGGTTACGGCCCTGGTCTGTACATGAAAAATTCATAAGCAGAGTGTACACGTGTTGTGATACCGCCTATAGGCGCATATTACAAATGTGCCCTTTAAATGAGAAAATACTGTGCTAATGACTTTAGCCCAGGTTTTTGATGGTCAATGGCGCAGTCGCCTGCCTTTGCATTGCGCCGGGTGTATGATAGGGCCCTATGTATTCAGTCTATATGCTTGTATTGTTTCTTTACAAAGTGATATCTACTGGCCAGGCAGTAGAATACAGCAGGATTTTTTTCTTTTTTATTTCCATGGATCTGTGTCGCCGAGGATCATTTTGACAGTGTCATCATTTGACAGTCTGTACATGAAAAAATCATGAGTGTACACGCGTTGTGCACCCACCTATAGGCACATATTACTAACACGCCCTTTCAATAACACAAAAAATACTGCACTTTAGACCAGGTTTTTGTTGGTCAATGGTGCAGTCGTTTTCAGTTCCTCAAAATAGCAACACGCCATTTTCAGACCAGCACGCCCATGGGTGAACAGATGGACCAAGTGCATTTGCTATTTAAACAACATGGTGCTGGACGTGAAAATGATAACTGCGTCAGGCTGAAACTAGCAAAAAACACTTAGCGTCACATTGCGCCAGGTGTATGATAGGGCCCACAGTATGGTAACAATGGTACATGCAGAGCACTTCAGCAGAGAATGCACTGCTTCCACATCTCCCCTATAGCATTGCTAATGCAAGCATGCTTGTGCACACAGCCAGTACTCTTGTTTGTCCATGTGGAGGGCAAGCCAATGTGTCCTGTTTGGTTGTTTGTCCTGCTCATCAATTCAGACAGCCCTCTGTGCTGACCGCCTCTGTTTGTATATGTCGGGAGGCTTAGCCCCAAGGAGAGCGTGGCCCTTCACAGCCCAGCGGTTTGGTAAAACTTGCCCCATTAGTGAGTTACCTGTTGGCAGAGTGGAGAGCAGGGGATGCTGGGAGTTTTCCGCAACACTGGCCTCATCCTCCAGCAGTCACACTTGATTCCTGTTAACGCCAAGCTGAATGAGGACGTGCAGATTACCTCACTGACATTTTCAGGTGGGAGGGAGGTAAAAAATAGGATGTGGGAGAGAAAACGCAGAGGGGGGTCTGGACGAACTAGTCGTGGCCACTTAGACCCGAAAATGTTGGTGTAACTGATGTGGATGTGTTTTTTTTGTTTTTTTTTACTGCACAGCTCCCATAATGTTTGCAATTATAAACAGAGCTGGATACAATACTCAAGGGACAAAAAGCTTTTTACGCTCAGCATGACAGCAAACGGCTTGATGAACACAGATGCATGCATGTTATTATACTGTGTATATATAAATATTTCTTTGATTTAAAAGGAACTTAATGCATTTCAACTACATGATGATCAGTGGTTAAAAAATGTCAGGAACATGCCAGAGTTAAATTTCATTATCATTTTCAAAAAAAAAGTCAATAAATTAACAAAAGGACCATTAAGATTGTTTGCAAATGTCTTATACAATTAAATTTAATTAAATTAAAAATAATACAGTAAAATAATAATATAATAAATATTTTCAATGCTGTATTGTGGAAAAAAATGAGTATACAATAATTAAATTGTAAGGTATTTAGCAATCATGGTAACATTTGCTGTGCTTGTTTTTATGCAAAAAGAAAAATTATAATAATTATAACGATATGTTTAACTGTAATGTGGTAAAGCATTACAGTTACAAGAATCGGCATTGTGAAAAATGGTAATTAAAAAAAAAAATCTAAAATAAGTGTAATTCTCTTCATGCAAAAATAAGCAGACCTAAAAATATTTTGTTATTTAGATTTTTAGGGTCAAAAGTAACCTGGACATGTTTTTTTTAGATTCATCCATATATTTAATATAATCAAAAATGTACAATTGATTGAGTTGCAATTACAAAACTGATGTAGTATTGTACTACTATATTCAGTCCTTCCAGAAAAATGTGGCTTTTTTTGTGATAGTTGCGGGCAAAAATCCTTGATTATGAAGCACGTTTTCTTAAAAAATGCGATGGAAAATGCGGGATATTTATGCAGTTTTATGCGATAAAACTTGCAAAAACTGCAGTTTGATGAAAAAGAGAAAAAAAGCTAATATTTTTAATTGAATATTTAAGTTCTCATCTTGTTTTATTGAAGAACTTAATAAACACATGGCTCAATTTGGACCGATTTCAAAACAATGCATCATGAATCTTCGAAGCGTTATGAATCGCGTGGCAAACTGCTATAATACGTGACTTTGGCGATCTGAACCGCTGAATCGATTTACTGATTCATAACGTTTCGATGATGCTGTTTTTTGAAATCGGTCAACACACCGGGAAACTGCTTTGCGCGCTCTTTTGCTGTTATTTTTGTTGGCAAATGGGAATATGCGTGCTTCATCATGGTTTCACTGATATCTATGGTTTCTCCACGGGGTTTGCAGCTTTTCAATGACGTTCACGTCGGGTAATTACATCACTTCAAAATGTTCCCATGGCAATAGGGGGAAGTAAACTCTAGTGTGACGTAAACAAACATTTTTCAACTTTCTGCTAATATATATGACTTTTTTTGCAACGAAAATGCGGGGATCATGAAATCATGCTAGCCCCGCATATTTTGCACGCGGAAATAGGCAATTTACACGGCAAAAGTGCAGTGTATTTGAAAAAATGCGGTCGCAGCATAAATATGCAGACTTTGGCTGATTATGCATTAAATCATGCGATCGCATAATCGCGTTTTACTGGAGGGACTGTATATTGACAACTATTTTCACTGGTGACTGAGGGTACATTTACACAACAATGGTGTAATAAAAACTGAAACATTTTTCTTTTGAATTTTTTGTGTACAGATGTCACCACTATTATTAGGGGTTCAAGCATGAAATGCTGAAACCCTATTATAATTGTAAGGTTTCGTAAAACGCATCGTGCAGGCCAAACCGTAAGGCCTAGAGACATGAAACCTGGCCAGATGGTAGGCCTCAGTTTGGGGACAACCTATCAGAGTATGACCCCGAATGGCCCATAGGTGGCGCTACAGCAACCAAAAGTTCAAAATTGCTCATAACTCTTAGACTGTTTGTCCCAGGATCAAGTGTCTTATATCGTTGGAATCCTTGGCTCAAGGCGGACTAATGGCTATCTCCGATTTGCTCGCCCTTCAGGCGGCAATTTCGAGTAAATTGCAGTTTTTTGAAAAACCTATTTTTGCTGACTTCTCCTAGGGATACATCTTCGTGAGCTCAATCTGAGATCACTTGAAACAAATCGCAACAATTGGCCACTAGATGGCACTATAAAACGGTTACAACTTGTGAACGGAAAGAGATATTTTCGCAAAACTTGGGACACATGTTCATGAGCTCATTTTGAGGTCACGTGAAAAAAAATCATGACAATTGGCCACTTGGTGGCGCTATAAAATGGTTATAACTTGTGAATGGAAAGCGATATTTTCGCTAAACTTGGAACACATGTTCATAAACTCAATCTGAGTTGACATGAAGAAAATCGTGACAATTGGCCACTTGGTGGCGCTATAACAGTGAAAAAAATCATGAAAATAGCTATAAGGGCACCCAACCGTTAGTCTACTGAAAATTGGCACGCAGTGTCTTTGTCAAGGGTGCCATGATAGTCTATGAGAACATTGGTGTATCTCAAAAAACTCAGGATACGTCATTGGCACAATGCCTTGAAGGAGCCTTAGAAGTTTCAAGCCCGTGTTTTTTTCACAGGAGTGACCTCCTAAGAATCCTTGCCGAGTCCAACAATACCAAACATGCCAGGTTTCGCCTTATGGTTTTTGTAAGTGTCATTTAGAGCTTTAAAAAATTGTGTTTATCTTCAAAGCCGTTAGTCAAATCGAGACAACAAAAAACAAAGGAAATTTGAAAACATAGGTAAATAGCTAAACAATAACGCCAAAATGTTAAAATTATGATAGGAACTGACAAAATTAATTAAATCCAATCAATTTCACCCATGGATCATTTTGATGCTCTCACATGTTTGAAACAAACAATGATGGATTGTGATTAAATTTGTTTTGAATTGGGACTGGGGCCCGCCTTGATAATCCTACTTAAGGGCCCGGTGTTGGCTCGTTCGTTACACCACTGAATATAATTGTCTAAACTCCTTATTAAAATTACATATTTACAACAAATCTGACACACATATATACAGTATGGGCACACTTTGAGTACTACTAATAAAAGTGGTGGAGATCAGGCAAGACTATAAGAAGACTCAGGCAAAAGGTGCTATAACTGTAAAAACACTTTAAAACCATATATTTCCTATGGTAAACTGCCTGTATAGGCTGTAAATTGACTTTCATCTATGATGGCAGTTGTTAAATGCTTGCTAAATAAAACTTAATGTCTTTTGATGCTTGTGTGCTTAAAGGCCTTAACTGCTTGAACCCCGATAAATGCTGCTTGCAGCTTTAATTGTTATTATTATTATTATTGTTACCACAGTCAAAATCAGGGGTCTCAAACTCAATTTACCTGGGGGCTGCTGGAGGTAGACTCTGGGTCAGGCTGGGCCGCATCAAGTATTCCACAAAAAAAAAAAAGAGCACAACTGATCAAATCTTCTCAAACTTTATCATTAACAGTTCTTCAACATGAATGTTTCTTCTGAACATGAACTGTTCCTCTGAATTTGAACTTTCCTTCTGAACATGAACGGTTCTTCAGAACATAGGCTTCTCTTGCCTACTCTATTTTTAAAAATATAGCCTATAGAAATTAAATCATTATGTAATAATGAAATAATGAATGATTTTAATTTTATTTAAAATAATAGACTAATTCAAAGAAAGGCCGTAACCAGGTCAAACAGAACAGTGAAAGAAATTCTAGTTCTAATTCTAGTTGGGAAATAATCTTTTTGGGACTATTTGCAAACAATATTTGTGTCAAATATATTATCAGTCCAGAGAGTGAATAAATACATAGATCCGCTGTTAATATTTGAGTTTCCTAGTGGTCTGGTGGTAGAATTTTTGTAAACCGTGCCAAAGGTTCCGGGTTCTAATCTGCTCTCATATAGTTTTTATGTTCTTCTTCTTCATTAAAATCAAAGATGTTCAATGATTGTATATTAAGAGCATGGACACGTTTGTGTGCAGTTTGTTTTGTGATTTCACCGGAAAGAATGGAGTCTCTCTCCGCATCGGCGTTAAGCGATAGATTGACATGCTCGTCTCTGTGTGAAGACTGTGCACTAGCCAAAAGAGAATGTAAAACCCGCCTACTTTGATTTGATTGGTCATCTCAATCATTTTGATATTGATGAGCGCTGTTAGACCACATTCGTTTCGACCGTCTGATCAGCCTCACACTCGGTTCCTGTCAATCACACGGTGTCAACCAATTATACTGCATGAGGGAGGGGCGAGCCAACTCTCTCACACACACACGCAGCAAGCGTGGCACACGCAACAACTCAGCAAAAAGGTGCTTTTCAGAACAACGCGCGGGCCACACTAACACTGAACTTTGATGTCAAGTAGGGGGCCACAAAATATCATCGTGAGTTTGAGACCCATGGTCAAAATGATCACCGGTGACACAGATCCATGGAAATGAAAAAAAAAACAAAAAACGTTTCATTCGGCTTTTAAAGGGAATAGGAGATGAGACTCTGATTGGTTTATTGCACCCAAAACACACCCATGACTCATTAATACCCCTTTTCCACCAAGGCAGTGCTAGAGCTAAATCGGAGCCAGAGCCTAGTTTCAAATTGGTTCTTTGTGTTTCCACACCCAAAGCCCCTGCTCTGAGCCAGGAAAAGTGGATCTTAAGTAGCACCAAAACATTGCTGGGCTAGAACAGGGCTAGAAGAAAGAACCGATTACGTCAGGCGCTGGGGGCGGGGTCAACAAGACCAACACAAACTTGAGATCCACCATTTATTAAATAGCAGCTAATGGAGCTAACAGCTGCTGCTCGTTTGTAATCTCCGTCTATACAAATTACGGCGAACTGCATGAATGCGTTGGCTTCGCTGTGTTTTGATGCCGATGTAGGATCGTAAAGCCATGTGAATCAATAGTAACGCAACGTTTGCATTGTTGATGGAAGGCTTGTTGGCAGCGGTGCTGTGCAGAGACCGATCGCCGTATGATAACGAGTCCAGCGAGATCATATGACTCCTTATGCTTTTGATTCACTCATGCGTTTTTTTTTATATCATACGTGGATCGGTCTGTGCAGCGCCGATGCATCTCGTACAAGCCTGGTGTGTTTTGTGTTTCCCGCTGCCCAGGGTTGCCAGGTTTTCATAACAAAACCTTCCAAATTGCCACTCAAAACAAGCCCAATCACGTTTCAGGGGGGCTTCCCCGGTAAAAATCACATTTGGGGGTAAAATATGTGTTTTTTTGGCATGGTTGCCTACTAAAATGCGCATTCCCGGGGCTAAATATCACATAATTAGGGTCGCTTCAACCCGCGGACATGAAAAACAGCCCGCGGCAACAGTGATGAAGTAGCCCAATTCCGCGGGAAAACCGCAGACTTGGCAACACTGCCACTGCCTCGCTAGCGTTGCTGAGAAAGATGAGACGTATACAGTGACGTAAGACATGGCTCTGTTTTGGCTCTCAGCATGTGGAAAAGCAAACGGTTCTTAGAAGGCTCCTCAGTCGAACCAACTATGAACTGGGATTAGCACTGGCTCTGAACTAGCACCCGGTTCATTCTGGTGGAAATGGGGTATAAGAGACTAGGGACAACCCTTTTGGACTATGCGCCTGGCACGCCGTCATTAAACTAGCAAAAGTGGATTCGGACACTCCCTAAGTGCACCTGCGTCATGCGCTTCAGACCATGCGCTCAGATTGTTAAAATAGGGCCCATAATATGCATGACGTCACCGTTTCCACAAATTTGCATATTTGTAGTTTACACAGTGACAATGTGAAAACATGCAATTTGAAACCCGTTTTAAATAGTTTGCATTGTCTGGCCGCCAAAAACACTGCTGTGTAAATGAACAGCCAAAACTGTTTGTAAATGGTGATATTTAAACGGCCCCTGATTTTATGGCCGTTTGAAATTCAAATATATCAAACCCTGTTCACACTTGAGTGAAGTTAAGAATCTTAAGTTAAAAGCTTTAAAAGTGTAGCCGAGATAATGAATTTGATTGGCTTGTAAGCTCAGATAAACGGACAAAAAGAGGCAAGATTGGAGTCTTTTGAAATGAAAGAATAAACCAGCACCAGTGTTGAGTTTTAATAATACTCAACCAAAGTACTTAATTCTATGAAATACAATTGCTTTGTTACAGTCTGCATTTATAACCTTGCATGCACATTCTCCCCAGCGTCTCCTTCCATTATTTTTTATTTTTTTGTGCTTAATCCCCGAGCTTGTACGCAACCAGGCGGGCTCGTTTTACCTCGGCCCAGACATTGAGTCATACTGATCTCCAGGTACAGACTGGTCACTGGACCACGTCCCCCTGATCTTTCCTGGCACCTGTCTCCTCTAATGCCGCTGTGCGGGAGGGGAGGGTTGTCTGCATTTGAAGCGTGACCCCAAAGTGAGTAAGAGCTGACATTTTATCCTCAAACGCTGCCTCTGAAGGCTCACCACCGGCCCGTAATGGGAACTAATTATGCACGTGACTCATGTACAAGCCTCAGTTTCTCCATTTCACTAATCGGAGAGACAGGTTCTCGGCTGGTCATTTCAACCCCGATTTGGTTAATTCTTTGAAAGAACATTCTCAAAAACCCAGCACGAATGACGGTTGGGAGCTAAACTGGGTTGAGCTGATGTTGCTAAACTTGCCTACCTAGAAAAGCTGTTAAATAATATCATGTGTGTGTGGAGCATGTGAAACGGCTGGCTGTCACGCAACAGACAGCATGATGGACACCAGAAATGTGATTTGACGCAATAGCAGAAAAAAATAACACATACAGTGTGAAAGAGCCAAATTCTCCAGCACATTGTGTGGGTGTTCATATTTTCATTGAAAGATACCCTGTTATATGCCTTGACGAACATTGAAAAACAGCGCAGTGCTTTTCATATGTGCGTAGTGTATATATATATGTCATATGGTCATTGTTAAACCATAAATTTTATATCATTGTGACTATTCAGAGAGAGAGAGAGAGAAATTATAGATCATGGGATTACAGTAATAACTCTAGAATCATGGATCTTTTTATTTAGGTTGACGGTCCACAAAACGCTTGTTCCTGTCTCAGACACTCTGATAAAAGGTTTATTAGATGAAAAAAAGAAAGCGTTCTCCCTCATGCACCATCATATTTGACATTGAATAAAGCCAGGGGCATAACAAATGTACGGGTGTTGTATTGTGAAAGGTTTGCCATGGCTGGCATGATGCACCACCATGTCATATGTCTATGAGATTGACTGCATTTATTTATTTTGTTTTTATTTCTTTCCTCTCGCTTTCTCTCTACAACTAAATGCTTCACCAGCTTTACCAGGAAGCTGACAGTAGGCAATGGATGCCCAATGGCAATTAGTGAAAAATGTTCTTCTGCTTGCTCTCTCCTATTTTCACCTCCTCACACAAAACCTCACGAGTACAGTAAAAAAGATCCTGTTAAAGGGGTCATGAATTGAGAAATCAACTTTCCCTTGAGCTTTTGCTATATAAAAGGTCATGGTAATATAATAATATCCTGTAAGTTTCAGAGCTGAAAACTTCCTTGTTAGTCAAAGGAAAGCTTTTATAGAATATCAGAATATGCCACACCTTGATGTCATCTAGTGGTGAAACACCGCCTCAACAGAAGAAGAACAACACCTGATTCTGCACAAAGTTGCCAACTTAGCGACATTGTTGCTATATTTAGCAACTTTTCAGACCCCTTTAGCGACTTTTTTTCAAAAAAGCAACTAGCGACAAATCTAGCGACTTTTTGTACAAACGTCAGCTACTTTACAAATGTCGCCAGTACGGTCCTGTGGTCTTGTTTTCTCCCTGCCGTCACACCTCTCTCTGCGTCTACCCTCTTCAGTGAATGGCTGAGAGGAGCAGCGCATGCCGTTGAACACACACAGCAGCTGACAGACGTGAATGAGCGAGCTACACAACCAAGACAGAACGCAAGGATGACGTGGTGACGTCACGGATATGCTAATTGACGACATTTAGCGACTTTTTGGGCAGGCTTTAGCTACTTTCCTTAGAAAATAGTTGGCAACACTGATTCTGTATCCCCTCACTCCGACTTGTGCCTGAGATGATATAGGCCTACATAGAGCTAAACCAGATCGAACTTCTAAGCAATAAACATACCGCATAAGCTTCATTCAGATGCCAATATTATGAATGCATGGATGAACTTTATTTTTAATGAATATCCAGCTCACGTAGGGAAGACATTGTGCGTCCGTTTCACAAACAAGAGACTGGATTTGCAGACATGATGAGATTACACGAATGAATGAAGCAACACACTTATGTGAGTAAAAAATTGTTTTATATGTGATAGTATTGCATTGTTACAGATCGTATTGATTATGTGTATGTCTCTAACTGAACATACCTTAGCACGCTATCAAAGAATCCTTCATTTGTGGTGTTGTTGGTTCATTGCGATTCGGGATCAGATTTACAAAGCCCAAGGTCCCTGGGCTATGTGTTTTTCAGACGTGCTACCAAAACGTAAGCCCGGCCTGACAACGGTGTGTGTGTCTACGGTTCGCGGTAATATTCACAGATTAGGTGGGCCAAGTAATACAAAAATAACATTCATATTAATTGCGGGTGGATGAGAAATAAATCATTGTGTTTGTTTGATAACGATATTTTGAAAGATATTCAGCCCTGTGGACGATTCATTCCGGTTGCTGTTTCCCCACCCTTTCAAAATAATTCCCACATGTACTGACAGGGGAGCTGAAGCTCATTAAATATGCAAATCGTATCCAATCTTAGCCGTGGGCATTTACTACCAAGTCTTCAGAGAGGCATGCCCATTAAAACAGAGCGTTCCAGGAGAGAGCCTAAAAACTAGGGTAGAAAATAGCCTATTACTTATTCATTATGATGTTTTTGAATGTAAAAACCACGCACACGTCATAAGTTGACCTCATATATATATATTTAAAAAAAAAAGTCAGTTCATGACCCCTTTAAATTTATGGTAAAAACGGCAACTGTGGTTACCATAAATTCACCGTAAAATATTGTGTTGATAATGTTTCAGGTATAACGGGATGGCATATTGGAGAATGTATATTTTAAAACGTATAACCATATATTTCATGTAATGTTAATATACCAAGATTGAACCGTCAAAATCATTTACCTTACAAAAATTGTGATAAACACCATAATAATACAGGAGGTAAAACAGAAGCCCACATAATGAATCAGAGTTCATAGGGGTTGACATTAACACCGACCAACCCACCAAATCCGGTTGGATTTCAGCAGTGGCGTGTAACGCAGTCAATCCTACTAGCCACTTTGGCAGGTTCAATTTAATATATAATATATGCATTTTTCAACTATAGTATTTAAAAAAGGCAAGTGTATGTAGTGTAGCATTACAAATATAGTGTTGTCAAGAATATAGAATTTGTAATAGGCTACATATCGATACTGAAATATTTGAAATGCTTCCAATACTGATTTTCTGAAGAATAGATGCACGATTCCCACTCGCTCTTTCTTGCTTCCTCATCTCTCCAAAAGCAAGTGACACACAAACCCGCCTCCCTTCACTCACTCCTTTCATTGGCTCCGGATGAATATTGTTGATGTTACAGGGATTGAATTTCAGAGTGGGATTGTGCATAATTTTACTCATTCCCACAGATTTTGTGCTCACACAAAAGTATGCACTCATAAAACTGTTTCTCAGATATAAATTGAGTTATTTTTCGCTGCTTAAAAAGTGAGAAAAAAGAGAAAAAAGTGATTCCCCCAACACCATGTTATCACTAGGCTACTACCTTAATTTAAAGAGTAATTTCTTATTACTTCCTATGATAAGCAAGCATACTACATCACAGAAAATGCTGGGAATATTTAAATTCTCATCTTGTTTTATTTCAGACCTTAATAAATACATGGCTCAAGCTTACAAAACATTGATGAGTCAAAAAGTTCTGTAGCTTTACAAAAGGAATATGCTACAATTTCTGTAAAAATGTATAAATAAAATATATATATAAAAAAAGTGTGCTTCCTGTTTTACAGAGGTAGCTATACAAAACAGACATCTTCTGTTAAAATAAGTGCTTCCAATGCACAAAGTGCAATCTCTTACTGTAACGTAAATTTACATACTACTAATATACTTACAACTGTAAGGTTTTTGAACCTAGTATGATTTAACCCACTGGTAACAAAAAAGTGCAATCTTACAACTGTAAAGTTGCTTCAACTCCTGAATGAAACTAATACAGTCCACTGTAAAAATGATAACTATGGGTGCATCTCAATCAGCTCCCTGGTTCAGTAGTCAGGGCACTGATCAGGACATAAGGCAGTGGGCTGACTCCCTGATCAGTGCCCTGACTACTGAACTAGGGAGCTGATTGAGACGCACCCTATAACTGTGTAGCCTCTAATACTGGCCAATCATTCGCAATCCTCATCATCCATCCCCTCTCCCTCAACGTCCATCTCCACCCATCGTCGCGTAATTACGTCACTTAATAACGTTCCCATGGTAATATGGGGAAATGGCTGCTCTTGTGTGAACGCAACATTTTTCAACTTTCTGCTAAGATATATGTAAAGTGATACCTTGGTGAGTATTCATGTAAACACATGTTTTAAGTGAATGTCAACAGTTGAGAAAGAAAACACATGCGTAACAGTATAGGGATCCGTGTGTCAAGTAACAGCAGCCTAATATACCAGGTGCCAAATTATCAGATACTATTAAAAATGTCTATATGGCAGTTTTTTCCCATGGTATCCATGTCAAAATTGTGGCCAGTGAAAATGCTGAGTGGCTAGTAACTTTGGAAAACCACTAAACACAGCGGCTGTGAGCCAAAAAGTTAATGTCAATATAATCATTAAAGGAACAGTTGAGTTTTACCGTTTTTGAATCCATTCAGCCGATCTCCAGGTCTGACAGTAGCACTTTTAGCATAGCTTAGCATAGATCATTTAATCTGATTAGACCGTTAGCATCTCGCTCAAAAAAATGACCAAAGAGTTTCGATATTTTTCCTATTTAAAACTTGACTCTTCTATAGTTACATCGTGTACTAAGACCGACTGAAAATGAAAAGTTGTGATTTTATAGGCCAATATGGCTAGGAACTTTAGTTATTTTTTTGAGCGAGATGCTAACAGTGTAATCAGATTCAATTATCTATGCTAAGGTATGCTAAAAGTGCTACCACCAGACCCGGAGATCGGCTGAATGAATTTGAAAACGGTAAAGCTCACCTGTTTAACTCTAGTCGAGTTGGAAAATTAGCCTATTTTTAAAAAGTGGAGTGTTCCTTTAACTAAACAACAGAAATTATTGTTTATATAAAATATAAATCACAGGACTTTTTCCATCATTAATTAGGCTAGCAACATTCCATAGATTTTGCTTGGAAAAAACATAGTTTGTATTGTGCAATGTTTACCTTCTTTTTTTTTTGCTCTGTTCCAATATGTGGTGAGATCGTCTCGGTTACGGATGTAACCCTCGTTCCCTGAGGAGGGAAGGGAGATGTACGTTAGTGACTAACGAATGGGGGTTTCGCCTAGAAGCCTATCATCTTCGAGCATAGAGAAAACGCCCAATGGCGTGCCAATGCCATGGGGCATGCGGAATTTGCATACATAACTCCGCCTCACCGCGTGAGTATATAAGGAAGTACGTGGCAATATCGCATTATGTTACCTGCTTGAGGAGCCAAAACTGAACTCCTGCGTTCCAGGTAGCACAGCTGAAGTGGCAACGGAACGTACGTCTCCGTTCCCTCCTCAGGGAACGAGGGTTACATCCGTAACCGAGACATTCCCTTTCGTTCAGTCACTACGACGTATGTTAGTGACTAACGAATGGGGGTTCAATATAATCTCGCCACTCAGCTGTCTTCCAGTGCCCTGCGTAAGTGTGAGTTCCCTGTCGTAAGACTAATACGGACGAAGGACTCACGCTTAACACAGGAATACCCAGGTACCCTGGGAAGCATATCCCAGTGAGGGATTGCCAAGATGCCTGCCCGTAGGGGCAAACCGTAGGAACGGTCCGCATCGAGGAAGGATACATGAAAGTAAGCGTCCTTCAGGTCGATCGCTGCAACCAATCTACCGGACGAACGCGTCTGAGGAGGCGTTCTCTACCGACATCCTGAACGGAAGCCAGTGAAGGGATCGGTTCAGGACGGACAGGTCCAAGACTGGCCGTAACCCACCGGTTTCCTAGGGTACAATGAAGTAAGGGCTAAGGAAGCCCGACTTCATTTCGGCTGGATGGACAGGCTCGATTGCACCCTTCGCCAGTAGGGTGGCAACCTCCGCACGTGTGACGGGGGCATTGGCCCCGATCACGGTACAGCGAACTCCCCAGAGCGGGGAGGAGCCTGCGTGAACTGAATCGCATAGCCGAGCCTGATGGCCTTCGCGACCCAGCGGACAGCCCCTGAAGCTGAATCCAGGCTCCAGGAACTGACCAACGGGGTCGCTCGAACCACAGACATACCCAGGGTGGGGCAGCGTTACCGGCCTGGACATGGGAGGCGTAGCGTCCCGGCGTGGGGGCACGGTTAACGGCTGCGTCCTGACAGAGGAGACCAGGGAAGGACGCACGTTCCACTGGGGTCGGCTCTGAGAGGAGGCTGGCGACAGAGAGGGACGAGAGCGGCGCGGCCCGGGGGGCGGCACACACTGCCATCACCGGTCTCTGTGACCTCAGAGATGGGACACCAGTTCTTTCCAAGTGCTGCCAGCCCGGGGGCCAGCAGCAAAAGGATTTTCCCCCGGCCCTCCACCGGGGGAAGGAGAGGCCCTGCTACCATCCCCTGGAAAGAACTTCCGCGACCGCGTGATCTCCTCATGCACCTCGGGAGCAAAAGGCATTGGGGGCGGGGCCCAACAGCTGTCAGGTGCCGCCCCCAAAACTGATCGCGCAACCACGAGCACTCGCAACAGGGCGGAGTTCCACACCCGCGCGAGACTCGCGGCTGCCCGAGATAACATGGCTGTCAACTCTAGGTCAGATCAGGCAACGCTGGCACACCCGAAGGCGGAGCACAACCTAATCGTCATCCCCAAAGGACTCTAGCCCACCTTGGGATGCGGCGATCAACATCTCATTGCTATCTGGAGTGTGAACGAAACGAACGAGGCGTCAGAGACGGGCCGCTGTTTCAGTCCAGCACTCGCGGGAAGCGATATGCGAGAGGGGGGCGTGGCCCGAGGAACGTATCGTTGGGGTTTCCCACAGCACCGCCCTTAGGTCACCCTGGCCACCAGTCAAAGTACCACCTCTCTCAGAGACGGTAGATTGGGGTGTGGCAGAGGGGACTCTCTCTCCTCGCGGAGATCACTGAGTCTCGACCGCGACATCACGATGGTCACGTTCCCGCAGTGGGAACATGACACATCCACAATCACTGCCCGAATGTGCTGAAGCCCAACACGTCGAGCAGTGAATGTGCCCATAGACAGCAACGGAGATCGGTCGCACCCGGAAGTGCACGGGCGAACCGTCTTGAAAAAGACGTGCCACGCGCAAGCTCTTTTTGTGAGAGGAAACCTCGCAGTCGATGCCGAAGCACCCAGGGAAACACACAGCAGCTGTCTAGCAGACCACTGCGTAGATCAGCAGGCAGGAAGTATGCGATCACTGGAACGCGCCGTCACACCAACACCGACTGGAAAGCTGCTCGTTTCGAAGAAGCTGACAGAGTCTCAGAAGGCTTGTGAAGAGTGAAGAGGTAGGTACTCTTGGCTCCGAAAGCAGAAACATAATGCGATATTGCCACGTACTTCCTTATATACTCACGCGGTGAGGCGGAGTTACGTATGCAAATTCCGCATGCCCCATGGCATTGGCACGCCATTGGACGTTTTCTCTATGCTCGAAGATGATAGGCTTCTAGGCGAAACCCCCATTCGTTAGTCACTAACGTACGTCGTAGTGACTGAACGAAAGGGAACCCTAATTACACACCATTTTAAGGCACCAAAAATGTGCAGCTCCAAAAAGTTCTAGGAAATTCTATAGACATTACATATATCAGCAATCCCAGACTGCATTGCAATGGAATGTTGATTACAAGTATATTTCATTCAATACAGAAAAGTATCAATACAAATTTCTGTAATTAATAATAGATTATAGTTTTATGCATATCATGCCGTCCCTTAGCAGCATTCTAATTTCAAACTCTATTTGAATAAATTGTGCAGAGAGTCTCTTGCGCAGAGATTCTGGCTGAATCCGAAATCGCTCCCCTAAACCCTCAATCACTATTCCCTACTTTAGTCCACTTATACAGTTCACTTGAAGGAGTGAATGAAAACAAGTGAGCAAATTCAGACAGCCGTTGTGTGTACATCTGCTGTACACTCATTATTGCGGCGCAATGTGGGATAGAATGAGTGCACTCAATAATGTCCACTATGGTTTCGGACACCACTACAATTGGCTGTCCCCTCAAATAATGCCCTTTTTAAGGGTATAGGGGGCGATTTCTCATTCACTCACTGAATCATCGATTCCCTCATTGACTCATACACTCCTGACATAAATGCTGTTCCAAAAAGTAGGCAGCATAATTGTGTTGATTTCTAAGATATATTTCAGGCAGCATTACATCCTTCCCAATGTACAAACTCCCAGAATGCACTGCAGCATACCAGTATAGAAAACAAGATGAGAGAAATGTTGGAAAAAGAGATCTTGACTCACCTATTCACTCACTCAGTGATTCATTCAATCTCTCAGTGATTAATTCAATTATAACCCTGTCATTCAAACACTGTGTCATTCTACGTTCGCTAGACATGTATTCACATTTTTTTAACTACACCTTTCATACAAAGTAAATTATAACCAACACTATAAGGTATATTACCCTAACGCTAACAGTCCAGTCCCTTTAGTATCATGCTATATTTATTCACTGACAGAAAAAGCTGTTGAACAGAAGCTGACATACAGGGCCAAATGGCTTCTTCATTAAGGCGACGTTAGCATTGGGTCCAGTGACCAGCCTTGGGCATCATCAAGGTGTCATGATGCATCAGAACATCTGACATACATGTGCTGTTTGCAAGATTAACCTATGTGTTGATGACATACAACTTTGTGGCTATACTTAATTAATGGCTTAAAGGGTTAGTTCACCCCAAAATGAAAATATCCCATCATTTACTCACCCTCAAGCCATCCTGAGTGTATATGACGTTCCTCTTTCAGCCAAATACAATATAAAAAAAATATCTTGGCTCTTCCCAGCTTTATAATGGGAGTGAATGGAGAAAAAAGAGCATCCATCCATTATAAAAGTAATCCGTACAGCTCCAGGGGGTTGTATAAATAACTTTATAAAATGTAGTCACTGGCTTCCAATAATACCCCTTTTCCACCAAGGCAGTGCTAGAGCTAGTTCAGAGCCAGAGCTAATCCCAGTTCATAGTTGGTTCAACTGAGGAGCCTTCTAAGAACCGTTTGCTTTTCCACATGCTGAGAGCCACAACAGAGCCATGTCTTACGTCACTGTATACGTCTCATCTTTCTCAGCAACGCTAGTGAGGCAGCGGCAGTGTTGCCAAGAATTGGGCTACTTCAACACTGTTGCCGCGGGCTGTTTTTCATGTCCGCGGGTTGAAGCAACCCCAGTTATGTGATATTTAGCCCTGGGAATGCAAATTTTAGTAGGCAACCATGCCAAAAAAACACATATTTTACCCCCAAATGTGATTTTTACCGGGGAAGCCCCCCTGAAACGCGATTGGGCTTGTTTTGAGTGGCAATTTGGAAGGTTTTGTTGTGAAAACCTGGCAACCCTGGAAGCGGGAAACACAAAACACACCAGGCTTTTTCGAGATGCATTGGCGCTGCACAGACCGATCCATGTATGATATAAAAAAAACCGCATGAGTGAATCAAAAGCATAAGGAGTCATATGCTCTCGCTGGACTTGTTATCATACGGCAATCGGTCTCTGCACAGCACCGCTGCCAACAAGCCTTCCATCAACAATGCAAACGTTGCGTTACTATTGATTCACATGGCTTTACGATCCTACATCGGCATCAAAACACAACGAAAACACAGCGAATCCAACGCATTCATGCAGTTCGCCGTAATTTGTATATACGGAGATTATAAACGAGCAGCAGCTGTTAGCTCCATTAGCTGCTATTTCAACAATGGCGGATCTCAAGTTTGTGTTGGTCTTGTTGACCCCGCCCCCAGCGCCTGACGTAATCGGTTCTTTCTTCTAGCCCTGTTCTAGCCCAGCAATGTTTTGGTGCTACTTAAGAACCACTTTTCCTGGCTCGGAGCTGGGGCTTTGGGTGTGGAAACACAAAGAACCAATTTGAAACTAGGCTCTGGCTCCGATCTAGCTCTAGCACTGCCTTAGTGGAAAAGGGGTATAACAGACATATGCGAGTCTAGTTCCAGCGGAAGAGTGATGTAAGCTACCACTGAAAAAAAAAAAAATGTAGAAACAAATTTTACTCAGAAATTGCTAGTGAATTTCACAATGAATTACAAAAAAACATTAAGTAATACATTGGGCTCTATTTAAACAGTCTGAGTGCATGGAGCAGGTGCGCTTAGGGAATCCATGTTTAAAGGGGGGGTGAAACACTCAGTTTCAGTCAATCTCATGTCAATCTTGAGTACCTATAAAGTAGTATTGCATCCTTAATATCTCTGAAAAGTCTTTAGTTTTATTATATTTATAAACGAAAGATAGGCTGTAAAAAAATGAGCGGCTGGAGGCGTATCGTGTGGGCGGAGCTAAAGAGTCACAAGTCGTGTAATACATATGCGTCCGGAAACAGATTTGATTAGTTCATCTCTCGAGTCTGGGGTTTGAGTCATTCGTTCATCAAGTCCCAGCTCCATAGGCAAGGCTGCAGACAGTCACCAGAAACAGAAAAGATTAGTTCATCTCGAGTCTTTGAGTCGTTCGTTCAAGTCCCCATAGGTTGAATGCAGAAACAAAAATGATTAGTTCATCTCTCGAGTCAGTCTTCGGGTCCTAGTCTCGTTCTTTTGTCACATGGCCGCTTCCCGGGTTCAGTGTCTCGCAACATATACAGTCAATAATACGACTGTAATGTTGTATATTATTTTTTGTTTAGGAATTATCATACAATTATCAAAAGATATTTGCAACAAACATCTGAAAAATAACAAAGTGACATCTTGTTCCTGTCAGTCTATTTTTATTGTTAAATGTTTCTTGTGCCCCTGTGGTGTTTTTTTAATTATTATTTAAATTATAAAAAAATAAAAATAAAAAATAAATTATATATATATGATATGGCTTTGCTATTTACTGAAGATTAGAACCCACTGTAAACAAGTCTCAATCTTTGCTTTATCAAAGTGATTTCCCCATCATACCGTTTAAAGTTTAAAGCATTAACCAACTCTTTAATAATATAATTCTGTTATAGAAAAGAACCATCATGACAGATATTCACAAATATATAAAGTGTAAGAAATAAAAAAGGTACAATTTGAGGCCAGAAACGCATCACACATAAAAAAAAGTTATATGTGAATTATGAACTAATTTCTGCATGCAATACGGCTGTCATGTCACGTGACAAAAGAACGAGACTAGGACCCGAAGACCGACTCGAGAGATGAACTAATCATTTCTGTTTCTGCATTCAGCCTATGGGGACTTGAACGAACGACTCAAAAGACTCGAGATGAACTAATCTTTTCGGTTTCCGACGGTACAGACTGCATATCCGTGCCCTAATATGGGGCTGGGACTTGATGAACGAACGACTCGAGAGATGAACTAATCATTTCTGATTCCTGTAGTAGCCTATGGGATGTTGCGCAATGCGCATGCGCGGGTCAATACAAAATGAACGAATCACTCTCTGAGACGATTCGTCGTTCCCGTGTTATATTAAGGATTCGTTCAAAATGAACGAATCGTTCATGAACTACACATCACTAGTCACAAGCGCACGCAGCTATTGCGTTGAGAGCGTCTGAAAGCTGTTAATCTTTAAACGTGGAAAACAACGTTATCCTAAATAAACCATGGAGATCAATCAGATTTAGCCATACATATATGATCCAGAATCAGACCTAGAGGCTGAAATTGAACAGGAGAAGCAGCAACGACGACTACAGCAGGACGGCTCAATGGTATGTACTGTAACTTATATACTTGCTTAGCGGCTTGTCTTGTTTACTCGTAGTTTATGATGATATCATTTGGTTTATGGACTATTATATGTGATTTAATGTTTGCAGTAGCAAGCGTAACGGTTTTGCACGTCAGACTGGTGCGTGTTTACATAGAACAACAATGGAATAGTAGCGCATTTGAATGAACGAGTCGATGGTTAACAACACAAAGACATTTGAAGCAGTTTTACTCACCGCCTGCTTCCAATGCATGACGTGAACCTTAATCGCTGGGACCGCTCCATCTTTCAGCATTAGATGAGCTACATATCCGGCGTCGAACTGGGCCTTGCTTATAAAACCATCGTCGCCGAAATGCAGGGAACAAACAAAACACTTGTACTCCATGGCTTCTCCGGAAAAAACAAACTCCATCCACTGTCCCCTTAACGCTGGGTTCTTTGGAAAGCTGTGCAGGGTTGTCTTGCCCTGACAACCAAAAACACACTTCTTAGGTGACATTGTTGATGTTGTGATGTCCTGTGACTGCAGTGCAGCCGAGCAAAGCGCTTTGATGGGTGTACTGCTTTCGCTCTCTTGCTCTGGTCTACGGGTGCACGCGCGCCCTTCCGGGAGAAGTGCCCTTAGGCCCATTTTACGTCACATAGGCCCATATTCTAAATAAAACTTTCTGAAACTTGTGAGTAACCGGAAGGAGTATTTTTGGCACAGAACTACTCCATCAAACGTCCAACTTAATTTTTGAAACTTTGTCCATGTTTAGCATGGAAATCCAAGTCTTTAACAATGTAAAAAACTCTGTATGCATGAAACAGCATTTCAACCCCTCTTTAACAACGGAAAAAAACGGTCGGCGCGTCAGGTGCATAAGGTCCAAAAGGGTTGTCCCTAGTCTCTTAATGAGTCATAGGTATGTTTTGGGCGTAACGTGCTATAAACCAATCAGAGTCTCATCTCCCATTCCCTTTAAAAGCCAGTTGTGCTCGCACTGTGGCAGAATTTGCGAGCGGAAAGACTGAATGCTTCTCCAGAGAGGAATCCTTTTATTTTTAATATTTAAAAATGTTTGGTTGCTGCTGCCCTGTGTGTGTAATAAGCAGTGTACACGCATTGTACCCGCCTATAGGCACATATTACTAGCGTGCCCTTTAAATAACACAAAACATACTGCACTATTGACTTAAGCCCAGGTTTTTGTTGGTCAATGGCGCAGTCGTTTTCAGTTCCTCAAAATAGCAACGCGCCAACAATGTGCCTGAACACACCTCGTTTTCAGACCAGCACGCCCATGGGTGAACAGATGGGCGCGAGTGCATACAATGTGGCGCTGGATGTGAAAATCCAGAACATTTTCATTCAACGTTCCCAGCTGGTGGAACGATCTTCCCAACACCATCCGAAACGCAGAATCATTGACATCATTCAAAAGTCAACTTAAAACTCAGCTCTTCCGTGAGCACTTAACCTCATAATTTTTTTTTTTTTTTAATTAAAAAAAATAATAATAATTCTTCTTTCTCTTTCTTCTTCCCTCCCCTAGCCTGTACTACGCTGAGCAATGTACACGGTCTCAGGATCTCAGGCTCTTATTGCGCTTCTCGACTCTTCATGACCAATCGCTTCATGTTCCCCCAAGTTGTAAGTCGCTTTGGATAAAAGCATCTGCTAAATGCATAAATGTAAATGTAAAAATGTAAATAAATTGTTTGTAACATTATAAATGTCTTTACTGTCATTTTTTAACAATTTGATGCGTCATTGCTGGATAAAAAAAAACGATCCCTTTTGAACAGTAGTATAGGCTTGCTTTGCTAAAAATATATAAACCATAGGTATCACATGATAATAACGTTCATTAAAGATGCACTCACTCACTTTTTCATTGCTTACACATTTGTTTAAAACCATATCTACTCACATTAGATTAAGTCAAATCCCATAGCCTAATTCAAGTTTCACTGTACTTACAATGGACCACCTCATGGGAGCTGCAATGATGAGATCACATGACCAAACAAATCCTAACCTCATCTTGGTAACCCGTTATTATTGATCATGGCTGATCCATGTCGATGCGTCAGTTCCAGCTACGACTGCCATATCCCTGTGTAGGCTATACCGAATGCACCTTTAACAATAGGCTGTGTCATTATATAATGCCTAATAGTCAAGAACCATAGTGCTGCTCATATCCATCACTAAAAGCTGCTCTGAAGTACCCAGAAAAGCGGTTGCATGCAGCGTGACATCACTATTGTTTTATCTGTGTAAACAGGGTTGAAGAAACCCGCGTGCGCATCTTCTGACGGAGCTGTCAGACGCGTTTCTCGATCCATGTGAGGCACGTGTGTGTCTACGGTCTTCCAGATAAGTGCAGAACTATTTCAGATTTTAATTGGGCTGCAGATCATGTTCGTGGCAGACAGCAGCACCGTGTGAGCCAGCTATATTAGATATGATTTTCACGGTGCAAATGGCTCACAGAAGCCCACGGAGATACATGGATGTGTTTCACGGTGCGCTTTACTGCCTCTCATGTTCACATGTGAACGCAGATCTAAGGGATCTCCAATTTCAAAGATAGCCTGTCAACCACCATAACTCAACACAACTTTACACAAACTACCCCCGCACGCACGCACACACACACACACACAAAGACGCGCGCGCGTAAAAACGCACGCACCGTCTCGTAATGATAGATTAAGCTCGATTTGGGTAAATATGGTTGCATTAAACGTAAGAATGCATTACTGACCCAGAAACAAACGGTATAAAGCCCCAAATAATTAACACTGCTGCAATGTTTTCTTTCTTTTCTCCCCTCAGAAGGCAAAAAGCAAGCGTTTCCCTGGACCAACAGTGCCACCCAGTGCTTGAATATGGATCGCATGGGTTTATGTAAGCACTTTCAGTTGATGAGCTTCTATTTTAAACATCTGCTTTCTCATATTTGATGCCAGTTAAAGTGACATCCTTTTGTCTGATGACAGATATGACTGCGTATTAATGATTGATGCCTTTGAAGACTGTAATCAATATGATTAACAGGGATGAGGCGTCCCTCTGAACGACCCCCATGAGAAAATTAAACATCTGGTATGTTGTACCATTTTGCTCATAACAAAATTAACAGGATGGCTGATGCAAAACTGTTTATTCAAATCGTTTTGCAATCAAAGCACTTGTTAAGATTAGGGGAGTTTGGGGTAAGATGAGCCATGTTTTACTTAAGATATGATACAATCAGGCACAATGGAAGTACAATGGAAGCATCTAAAGTAATTTCAGGATGTTTTCTATCATTTTAAAGGATTATAATACATCTATGATAAAAAGGTTCTAAATATATGGCTTCTTATAAAAGTGTTCATGTGGCTCAATTTACCCCATGTCAGGGGTAAGTTGATCCAAGTCAGTTGCACCATCGAAGTGTAAACAGACCATTAATTTGATAATTGACCTAATTTGAAAACACTTTCAATAATCAACTTTCCTTTTACAAATATTCATGTCTTTTCTTAAAGCTAATTTAAACAACATAAAACCAACCAAATTATGTTGAAATGTCCATATCTTTAATTGTTTGCATTTCTGAAACAAAATGTTGAACACTTAAAGTTGTAACCTTCCCAAAAACAGCCTAAACAGAGTTTGTTGAGTAAAATAAAATTAAATAAAAACTGAATTAGAATTAATTAATGTAATTGAAACTAATAAACATTTTAGTGAAAAGGTTCTTGGCATGGTAGTTTTTCTGCAATATTGAACATGTTTGGCCATTATGGACTACAGGTGGAAAGATATGATTAAGCATCTTCTGGTTCTTATCAGAGAAGGATCTGGTGTACTTGTACATTGTTCCTATCAAATAAACTCAAACTATTTTTAAAAAGAAAATGATAAACTAGTTGTGTTGCATTATTGAAAGTATACCAGTTTATACTTCAGAGATTTTACTTAACTACAGTGCCTTATGGTAGGGTAAGTTAAAACGCTGGCTCGGTTTACCCCACAGCATTCGGCTCACTTTGCCCCATAGCTGCCATTTGTTAAATCACCAATATGGATCATAAATATTTTAGACCTGGACAAATTGACTTTGATGCAACAGCCATTACATCTGTTATGCTAAAACTTCCACTCTTCCCATGTGCTTCTCATTTTCACAGAAAAGCATGAGTGGTTACAAAATATATGGTCACATGACAATAAAAGTGTACAGTTGCAAAAATAAAGGGGGTGGGTCAACTTACCCACTGGCTCATCTTACCCCACTCTCTCCTATAAGTAAATAAAAAAAAACACTTTTTCATTAGCAGCCATTTTTATGCTGCATATTCAAATCATTGTGTAATAGATGAATATTGTCTCAAGTAATTAAAGTTATTAATCTAATGTTTCCATATGGGGAGTATCTTTTTGAATAAAAAGTCAAATTGAATATATATTTGTTTTTTTTAAATGAAAATGTGAACTTTTTTTATAACTATCAGGTCAAGTTCTCATTTATATTGTTGTCACGCGTTTTTATATGCGTTTTAACGCCACACAATCCATTCATTGTTTGAATTGCAATATGTAATATATTTGCTGGCCAAACAATAATATACATTTTTAAACAATATTTGTTTTCATCTTTGCTGTTTGATTAATTTGTTTTTTATTATTCAATTAAATGCACATTTTAAATACATATGTGTTATGGAAGATTAACGTTAAAAAATAAACATTAGATGTTAGTATTTCATATTTCAGACTAAAATATGAAATATGACTATTTCAAGCTATTTCTCTTGAAACAATGTCAATAAGGTTTTCATTGTGACAACTTGCCCCAGCATATTGTTAACATGTGTTAAATGAATCTTAAAACTTCCCCATCTCACAGTACATAATACAAATAATAATTAATTGTAGCTCTTCCCTCAACAATAAGAACACATCAGCTTTGTTTCTCAGTATCAAGTTCATCCCGAGCTCTTTGCGATACTATTTATTACTGTAATCATTTTCTTTTGACAACAAGCATGGCAATATTGTGGCATCATGTCTTGTTTTTTTATCTGATTCTGTGTGCAATATAATCTCTAATTTTCTGTGGTATCTCGGAAGACCAAATGATGAGGGGAAAGTTATTAGAGGTCCGGGCCGAGGATATTGTTCCCACAAGCTCATTCAAACCTCAAACCTGTATTGTGCTCATGAACTAAAGGGAAAGTGCACCCACAGTTTCTAATTCAGTCTATTAGATATGGTCAAGTAACCCTTTTATTTGACTAGAGGTCCAAAGCCTGTCTTATATCTGAAGCAACTGTGCTATTTCTGTAGCAGAACTGTGAATTGATCTAATATACACTATATATATATATTTCCAGGCAAGAATGGAAGTGTTTCCTTTTTTGTATATTAGTTTAAGAGCTGTGTGATGTCATATCCTTTGTAACAACATGTATTTTATAGCAGATTGTTTATTGGCTGGCATATCCAATTATAGAGTCAAACAAATATGGGTGAATCTCATCTCAACCCATTAAAAGAATATTTTCTGGTTGATATCAGCCAGTAACCACAGCATACCACTGTAGAAATTAGTATGTATTATATATAATTAGCGTGTTAATGTTGTAACACTCATGTCAAGTCACATAAATAAATGAGGAGGGATCAATCACCACTTAATACCATAATATATTTCCTTTATCAAAAGAATACACCATTTGAGTATAGTACAAGAGTTGTGATAACATTCCTTGAAACAGAATGAATCTTTCACCACCTGAAAGGAGATCTTATAAATGTCCACCCAAAATTCCCCCCCAAGGTCTCTGGTTCAGCACACCATTGGTGATGTTAGAAGCATGTAGTCCAAATATATCCAATAAAGGTTGATCCAGAGTGGAAGTGTAAAGTGTCCAGTTCATAAGAGTTCAAACATCATCCCAAGTATACTTGAAGAAAATAAATTACAAGCTTGATCCGGTTGAGATGTCCTCAAAATCAAGCAGATATCAAACCCCTCTGTACAAACAAACAATACAACATGAGGTTCATCAAGTAAAATACATTTCCCCCTTCAAAACCTCAAGTGATAAAGAAACAGTCAAATCAACTCACATTGAGAAGTAGAACCCAAAGGTTCCTCAACAAGGGTTTTCCACAAAGCAGCATGGTAAGAGCAAACACTCCCAGCTAACAGGTATATCCTACACATACTTCCTGCTTCCTTTTACCTTCTGGCTCAGAGAAATCTCCCCATCATAACTCATTAGCGCCCTCTAAAAGCCAGGAGTAAAATTACACCTTACATTCAACATGGAACACAGGTAACAGTTTACTGGAACTGTTACAATGTGTGCAATTGATTTTTTTCAGTTTAACGCATTTAACGCAATTAAGCATCAGTTTTTCTGTCATTCTTTGGCTAGCATTACATTATACGATCGAGCTCTTATTCATGCAAATGCTTTTAAACCATTCAAGTGCGACAAGACAATCGAGAACCAGTATCGAGCGCACAGACAGCGCAACAGCCAAGTTCTCTTTTGTGCTTGAAAATGAACTTAGAGTTGTGAGAAAATGAGATCCACGTCATGTTCGGCAGCGGCAGATTTTAAAGTGACAGCAGCCACTAATGATGTCTGTCATTAATGTTCATCAAATGTAACAGAGAAAATTGTAGCTTTAATAATGATTAATCTATATTTAATTTATAATTTATGACGTTAAGAAAGGTTGTCATGTGTCAGGTCCTTTCTCTTTGCTTCTCACTATCCTTTTCTTCACTCACTCTCCTTCCTGATTGTTTCAGACACACACACACACACACACTTTCTCACTCGCTCGTTAGGCTCATCTTCTCTCTGTCTACCTGCACCTGTTAGTCATCGCAATCAGCGCCTCGCTGCCTTGCGATGACACCTGTTCCCACTTTTGTTTGAGTGCTTACCCTTTATCTAGTGTTTGTTCTTACTGCCTCTTGTTGGATGATTGTTTCATGTCATGCGTTACGACTGCTGCTTTCTTCATGTCTGATTTGCTTTGGAAGTGCTCACCTGGTCTTGTTTGTCTGATACAGCCTTGCGCCTAAGTTTAGTCTGAGTTCTGCATTTGCTGCAAGAGTACCTTCGCGGTCCTCTGTTTCTGACTGTGATTTATTCTCAAGAACTGCCTCCACCTCTACTGGTGTCCTGATCTCTCTCCTCTTCGAGACAGGATCATCTCAGCTGCCTTCTCAGTTTGTTTTACCAGTTCTGTGTGCTTTAACGACAGACTGCCTTGTTTATATTCTCATTAAAGACTGTTGTTATCCTGTCAACCTCTGCTTTTGGATCCATCCTTTATTGACTCTGACAAAGGTGTTTGATAAATGTATTCAATTTCTGTATATGCACAGGTAGGAAGGCCACAGGTAAAACATTTATTATAATGGGTTTATATGAAGATCTTTTAAGTTCACTTAAATTAAAAGTTAATAAATGTAGAAATTGATAGCTTTCAATTATACTGTAATGTTGAATGTCTATCATTAATATTTAAAAAATAATGTCAATTTCGTTGAGACATCAGTAGCAGTATTAGTATCAATGATACTGGCCCTCATTCATAAAAAGATTATATTAAACAAATATTTAAAATGTACTGTCTTTAAAGCCACAATATGTAATTGTTTGCCACTAGTGGTCGCTTACTCAATACAAAAGGCGTAGCTTGATGCGCCTTGATTTCGGAGCTTTTATTCTGCCGCAGACTAGCGCTTCCGCTTCCTCTTATGCGTACATGTGGCAACCCATTCTCACTCCCAAGGCGTCAAAATCTGAAGCATGGTCAAGTGCAGATGCTAAAGGCACCCCTAGTCACTATATCAACATGCAGGTGCTCCATTGATTTCAGTTGTTTGCCCAATGAGTCGGATCAAGACGCATTTTATTCTTTGCATTTGTAAAAGCAGACAGACATGATTTTATGAATATTTATCGGCTACTTTTATATTTTGGAACAACCTACTCCACTCCTACCCTAAACCTACCCACTTCTAAACAATATAAAACACGTAACAGGCAAATAAAAGTACAGTCACAGGTATTTATTGCAAAAACTGACCAAAACAGTATAAAAGTATTAACTCTTATGAGTCTTATGAAGTCATACGATATCTTCATGCAAAGAACAGAGTTGATCTTAATGTTTGAATCGCTGAAATGATGATCCTGTCGCTCTGTGAATACACGCACACACGCACGCAGTCATATCGGATGGAGACGCTGATCACTTTTGGGGATTTTCTTCAAACAAATCAATCGTTTATCCTCAGAAATATTTGTACTTTTTGAATAAATTGTGCCTGCAGTCGCATCTGCCTGTTATATCTGTGTTTTATATCATATAATACACAAATGGGTAGGTTTAGGGATGGGATGGGGTTTGGTTACATGTTCAAACGTGTCTAAATACCGTAAATAAAATAAATGTAAATAAAATTATGCTGGCTGATTAAATTGAGAATCACACTGCAACATGTCCTAATGGCAAAATCATAACCCAATATAATAACGTTCCCATGCCCAACGCGTCTGTGTATGACGCCAAAGGTTTCTCACTGAAATCAATTAAGCACCCTGCACGTCGAAAAATGACGCCTAGGGGTGCCTTTAGCGTCTTCATTGTGACACAGAAGGCACTTGACCATGCTTCAGATTTTGACGCCTTGGGAGTGAGAACAGGTTGTGGTAACACAGCGCTGTTTTATCATATTAGATACATTTTGAGTGTGTTGAAAGTTATGTTATAATGCCTCTCTGTGTGTTCACTTGGCGGCTACTATGAGACACTTGTTGCTCACTACAGCTAGATCGATATTTGGCATGGTAAAACATGGTACTCGCGGTAAATCATGAAAACGAGACTAACTGTGTTGCGCTGTATAACAATTATTAGTTTTCTGTCAGTGAATGTCTCCATACAGTTGCTCACCTGTCCAATAAAACAATATATTAAAGCTCTGGTGTTTCCATGGTTTCTACAAAATAAAACTGGAAAACGCGGGTTGTCATACGGACACGTCCT